>JBBPBX010011013.1:16965-37036 GCA_038048925.1 Garcialebias charrua | reverse complement strand
GTGTGTGTGTGTGTGTGTGTGTGTGTGTGTTTTCAGCCTACTCACACAGCAATCAGTCCAGTATATGTGGAGGAAGGGAAAAGTGAGCAGAGCCTTGTTGCCGTCCTTCGGGAGCAGCTCCTCTTTAAACTGGACAAAATTAGCTTCAAGGTGGATCATTTTCGGTGCGCGGCCATAAGTCCTGCACAGAAGACGAAGCATCATTCTTACAGCATTCCTGACAAATTTATTTAAAACAACAAACATTTTTGTTTTGCTTCATTACAAATTTGCTCATTCGTGATCCGTCATTTGCTGGATCAGCAACCATTTCAAAACTTTTGTTCTGCAGGGTTTTAACAAAGATTTGGATCAATGCTAACTGATGTTACCATCACATTTCTTATTGGGGAAAAAAGTTTAAAATATATATATATATATTATTTCTGTTCTTCCAGACAGCATTGTTGTTTCAGCTTTGAAATCTGAACCCTGGTCAAATAGAAGACCAGAGACTGGTTTTGCTGCTTTTATTCCAATAGGTTATAGAAAAGGTAGTTTTCAAACAGAGTTCCTATTAAAGAACAACCTCCTTGACCCAAATCAGTCTGGCTTTAGGAGTGGCCACGTCAGTGAGACTGTTGTATATTCTGTAACAGAGGTCCCAACAGAGGCAAGAGCTAAAGGTCAGTCCTCAGATCTCACTTTACTTGACCTATATGCAGCCTTCAACACAACAGATGACCCGACTGTCTGTCCCCTAGCAGATGGGAATCTCACTTAATATGTAGTGGTTATAAAATTGTTTCAGTAAAACCAAACAAAAAACATTAGGAAAATGCTATTGTTTTGTATTATTTGGCTAAAGTTGTATTTAGTTCATGGTAGTACTGTACAGTATTTGGGAAATATAAAGGGAACAAACACACCATAATCCATTGCTCAGTTGAAGAAAAATTCGTGGGAATGAGATGCACTGCTGATCTAAATATCTATGACCAATTTTTCTGGTCTTGCAGTTCAAAGGTCACAGAATGATGCAGTAGCAGAAACATCTTAAATAAATTTTCTTTAATGTTACTTTTCTGAATAGGATTGTTTATAGACTTTAGAGAGTGATACAATTTCAAAGTTTATGTTTTGAGAGTTTTATTTACCGATCGTGTTTCGATTGGTTATGTTTAAACTAACACAGGTGAAATGTGTTGCTCCTGCTCGCCCATTAACAACACTGTCTGGACGTGACATAAGTGACACTGTGTCTGTTTCACCTTTCCTCGTTTCAGGGGTATAACAAATACACGGTTAAATCTGACCATGAAGAGGTTCTTACAAAGTGATATAAGATTTAAATTTTGTTTCTAATTGTCCACATTGGTGTCTCTTTTAGTTCAGTGTTGTGCTTTGCAGATGATACCTAACCATCCATCCATCCATTTTCTTCCGCTTATCCGGGGTCGGGTCGCGGGGGTAGCAGCCTAAGTAGGGAGGCCCAGACTTCCCTCTCCCCAGCCACTTGGAGCAGCTCCTCTGGGGGAATCCCAAGGCGTTCCCAGGCCAGCCGAGAAACATAGTCCCTCCAGCGTGTCCTGGGTCTTCCTCTGGGTCTCCTCCCGGTGGGACATGCCCGGAACACCTCACCAGGGAGGCGTCCAGGAGGCATCCTAACCAGATGCCCGAGCCACCTCAACTGGCTCCTCTCGATGTGGAGAAGCAGCGGCTCTACTCCGAGTCCCTCCCGGATGACTGAGCTTCTCACCCTATCTCTAAGGGAGAGTCCAGACACCCTGCGGAGAAAACTCATTTCAGCCGCTTGTATCCGAGATCTTGTTCTTTCGGTCACAACCCAAAGCTCATGACCATAGATGAGGGTGGGAACGTAGATCGATCGGTAAATTGAGAGCTTTGCCTTTTGACTCAGCTCTCTCTTCACCACGACAGACCGGTACAGCGCCCGCTTCACTGCGGATGCTGCACCTATCCGCCTATCGATCTCACGCTCCAGTTTTCCCTCATTCGTGAACAAGATCCCGAGATACTTAAACTCCTCCACTTGGGGCAGGACCTCCTCCCCGACCCGGAGAGGGCATGCTACCCTTTTCCGGCTCAAGACCATGGCCTCGGATTTGGAGGAACTGATCCTCATCCCGGCCGCATCACACTCGGCTGCAAACCGCTCCAGCGAAAGCTGTAGATCACGATCTGATGAAGCCAATAGGACCACATCATCTGCAAAAAACAGAGAAGCGATTCTAAGGCCACCAAAACGGATCCTCTCAACACCTTGGCTGCGCCTAGAAATTCTGTCCATAAAAGTTATGAACAGAATCGGTGACAAAGGGCAACCTTGGCGGAGTCCAACTCTCACTGGAAACGAGCCTGACTTACTGCCGGCAATGCGGACCAAGCTCTGACACCGGTCGTACAGGGACCTAACAGCCCATATCAATGGGCCTGGTACCCCATACTCCCGGAGTACCCCCCACAGAACCCCCCGAGGGACGCGGTCAAATGCCTTCTCCAAGTCCACAAAGCACATGTAAACTGGTTGGACAAACTCCCACGCGCCCTCCAGGACCCTGATACCTAACTTTAACCATAATTTCCTTGAGGTGAATCACATGTTAATTTTCAGCTCGTCTCTCTGAGGTATCCACTTAGCTTAGAGAGAAGCACCGTCTACTAAACTTCTCCAAGACGGATCCACAGATCATGTGTGTCAGCTGATCTTTTCAACACAATTAATAAAGACTCCTCTTGAACCTTTCTTCAAATAAGGTTGCAAGAAAACCAGGTGACACGATGTTCACCAAGTTGCAGTTGTCTCTAAAGCTTTTCACAAAATAGGAATAAAAGACCAGGCCAGCAGTCACTGGTTGTTCCTAAATTATCAATCAAGGCTGCAAAACCAGGAGTGGTATACTCTGCAGTGCACACATGGAACACTACACATAAACTGTGTTTGGCTTCCCAAGTTCTAAATCCTGTGGCTGGCACGTCACACACTCTGCCATTGTCACATTACACCAACACCACTGAGCCACAATGTGCTTACCCTTTCACATATCGATTGTTTTGGCTCTGTGACTACCTCCCTTCAGAGGCGAAACAGCGGCAGCTTGACATCAACTCCCCATCCTGCCTTTACATAAATCACACCGAGACAAAAAATGTGACACAGGAACAACGTAAAGGGAATTAAGAAATGCTTCGTTCCACTTTACAAATTAGTCCATACTATTTGACTTATGCCACCAAACTCCCTGTACAGTATCTCACTCTGACTATTGCAGTGTTCATGAAGACCATAAAAAAGCCAGAACTTGATAAATTTGTTTTGATCAACCAACAGAAGACATTTGATCACTTACTGACCAACAACTGTCAGAATTTATAGAATTTGTAATTTTAATTTGTCACATTTGTCATCTGTGTACCGGTATGTTTCCCATACTTGACAGACGAAATTGGTCTTCTGCCTTTAACCCAACCACCACCAGGTGGTGCAGCGAGCAGCCGTAGTCAGCGCTCGGGGAGCTGGAGAATTAGGTGTGCACTCATAGACACCCCAAGGTGTGTAGTGGCCGGGGAAGTCTCCAACACGGCCTAAAGATTAAATAAAGGATCTGCATTAAGCATCTAAACCACAACAACCTCATGGTTCCTCTCAGGAACATTTCCTGGTATTGTCACCTCGATGCAAAGGCAGTCCCATTTCTGTTGTTTGCATTTGTGGCTCCAGTATGGTTGAGTCGAGCTACAAACTTCTGCTTGAGCTGAGGTCTCGCCCACAAACTTTAAGAAACTCATCAAACATGTCTGACCTGCCCTGTATTTGAGCTTCTGCACTTGTTCAACAGGTACTGTCATTAAAAAGATTTATAATTTCATGCAAGTTCAACATTCTTGTTATTGTTGTGCTGGAAATAGACACCGGCTTCCCCGTGACCCAGAAAGGAAAAAGTAGGAAAGGAAAACGGACGGATGAATGTTAAAGCTACAAGGCTTGACTGATGTTACTTTGATCAGACTTGTTAAATTTTATATTTATGCACATCCTTATACATTGTGTCATCATTTTGCTATTATTAAATTGACAGGAAATGGTCTAATTTGCCCAATTGTAAGGAAACTGTAGGATATCTCAACTTTTCTTTTAAAACAAAAGCTAATTTTTAGAATCTAATTTTAGCATCCTGGTATTTAATATTTATAACTTTTCTACATGAACTTAGCAGGACATAACTCACCTCCTCCACTCCATTGGCTCCCTGGGAAGTTGTTGAGCCAACGACGTATAAAGCGACGTGAACAAGCCCTGATCCCCAGCACCTGAAGCGTAAGGAAGATAAAAAAATTAACAATATTTTAAAAACAAGTGAAAAAAAAAATCTACATGATCACAACTGATATGAATGTTAGGATGAAAGTTCTTGTTTCCAACTAAAAAGAAGCTTTTCTCCTTAAACTTTGTAGAAATGTCTAAATCTTACAAGTTATTTTGCAGGTGGCAGAATGAAAACTTCAGACTTCATGAGTTTGGCAAACAACGCCTCAAGGAGCAGACAATATTTAAGAGCACAGTTTTAACTGAAAAACAAAACTTTTTAATTTACAACCTGATAAATTCCTGCTTCAAAACAAGGCCTGGAAATAGGTTTGTAGACTCAATCACCCAGGTAGATAACACAAAAAAGGTTAAATCATTTCATCTGGACCAGTTTCTTTAAGGGAGAAACGTTTCGTCTTCCATCTGGAAAACGTCATCAGTCTGTGTCCTGCCAACCAGATCTGTCCCATGAGTTTCCTTCACTGCTGTGGTTCAAGACAACCTCCTGATCTCAGAAGCTTTTAACACGTGCAAAAGGACCTGTCTGTCCAAAACACTCAATCATCTTGATTAACAATCAAAAGTTTTCAATCAAAGGCCTGGAAATGACTTCATGTCATGTTACTTTGCTTCAGGGAGCTTCATACTAAAGAAGAGCTAACAATCTAACAAATCCAGTTTTCACCAAGTCGTTTTAAAGACCAGAGGAGAGCACACTGCCTCACATACCTGTAGTGATGCATATCAATACTTATGACCAACACAATCACGCCAGGAGTTTGACTAATTAAAATAAATCTTATTAGCCTTCACAGCTAATGCTAAGTATTATAAATAGATTTGGTGTCTAACATGCTATCCTTGGAAGCCGTTTCATTATGAAGTCATCTGTGCAGATAGAGTGTGGGCACAGTCCAAGCCTGTTCAACCCACTCGCAGAGCAACAGCTACAAAAAAACTGAGCTGCTAAAAATCACAGACGACTTCAGAACTGAGCCGTAAAGAAAAGGTTCCTTACAAAGGCAACAAAGTTCATGCTCAATCATCCAGGTACCAAATCCAAAAATTCTCAGTCGGGTCATCTGGACTGGATGACCCAGATGACCCGACTGAGAATTATTGGGTTCCTTACAAAGACAGAAAAGTTTCAGACCTAACAGGGATTTATTTCCTTTACGTGTGAGATGCAGCTGTTGAATATTTCCGTGTTTGCGTAGCCTACTCAATACTCCATTGAGTAACCAAGTACTGTACTGTATTTGGGTTAATGTACTACATGAAACTTCCACTTTTTTTTCTATAAAGCCCAAATTTAACTTCCTGCTTCCCCATCCAAGCCTGTTTTACGAGTCAGATTAAACTTGTGCTTTGCTGTCAGTCTCCATGTGAAAAACAGCAAATGTTCGGGCTCCTTGGCTTATTCCTTGTCATTATGTGAGTGCAGCTACAGCGTGCACTCTCAGGACATTATTACCTGCAGTGTTCCCTCAGTGAGGACTTAACTAGGTAAAAGGGTCTTCTCCGACTCCACTCCTGTTTCCTGGAACAACTTGCGAAAAGATCTGAAGCTCTCGAGCTTGACCTCTAAGTGGATTCACATCTGCTAAGTGCATGGAAACAACCAACACAAACATGTTCCAGTTTTTAGTATTGTATATTGCTTTTAGGGGTGCAAATCTCTCAGTGTCTGGAAAATCGATTTGATTCCGATTTTTGGTGTCACGATTCGATTCAAAATCGATTTTTCAATTCGGAAACGATTTTTGATTCAGAAACGATTTTTCTATTAAAATGGTCATATAAACAACAATGGAAACAAATGGAAAATGTATTTAAAACCATAATTTTAAACTGAAAACATTAAACAACAATCCAAAAAAGCTAAGTCTGGTCCTCTGGACATTCAAAAAACAAAACAAAACAAAAAAACTGTAGAAACGTTTCGTCTTTCGTCCGAGAAAGACTTCCTCAGTCTGAGAAGCTGTGTTCAGCTCAGTCTTATAAATAGCACCCTCTCAGGCAGCAGAGACTGTACTTCCTACACCAGTTGAGGAAGCTGGACCTGCCTCAGGAGCTGCTGATCCAGTTCTACACTGCAGTCAGTCCATCCTGTGTACATCCATCACAGTCTGGTTTGGAGCAGCCACAAGGCAGGACAGAAACAGGCTGCAGCGAACAGTGAGGACGGCTGAGAAAGTCATCGGGGCTTCACTGCCCTCCATTCAGGACTTGTATCATGCAAAAGCAGGAAACGGGCTGGAAAAATCATCACAGACTCCACACACCCGGGTCACAACATGTTCCAACTCCTCCCATCTGGCAGATGCTACAGATCTCTGTCCATTAAGACTGTCAGACACAAGAACAGTTTCTTACCCCAGACCATCATCAACAGCTGATCATCAGACATCAATCAGCGTGACCCCCAACCCATTCACAACCACCATGTGATGTGAATCTTTCCGTATATTCCCTGATGCATGCTCAATAATCCAGGTAGAAAAATCTAAAAAAGCTAAGTCTGGTCCTCTGGACATTCAAAATACAAAACAAAACAAAGCAACAAAAAAAAACTGTAGAAACGTTTCGTCTTTCGTCTGAAAGACTTCCTCAGTCTGAGAAGCTGTATTCAGCTCAGTCTTATAAATAGCACCCTCTCACAGTGTTACACAACCAGTTTGCTCCTGACAGCTGAAACCAGCTGCTCACATGATCAAGGAGGACCATCAGCCTGACGATGGATCGTTAGCACCCTGATGGTTGTTTGCTATTCACAGAGGGCTGAGTGATACTAGCAATAACAGCATTGTAAGAGGGGGACAGTTGAACCCGGAGGCCTCCACCTCTGTTTAATGATGGACGGTTTCTTTTCACAAAGATGGCCTCCTTTACTCCTCTCTCAAACCATCGTTCCTCTCTATCAAGGATGTGAACATCTTCATCCCTGAAAGAGTGACCGCTGGCCTGGAGATGAGTGTAGACCGCAGAGTCCTGACCTGATGATGTTGATCTTCTGTGCTGGGCCATCCTTTTGGCCAGTGGCTGTTTAGTTTCCCCGATATAAGACTGATCACAGCCCTCCTGACACTGATACTGAGCTGAATACAGTACAGCCTCTCAGACTGAGGAAGTCTTTCGGACGAAAGACGAAACGTTTCTACAGTTTTTTTTTTTTTTTTTGCTTTGTTTTGTTTTGTATTTTGAATGTCCAGAGGACCAGACTTACGGTAGCTTTTTTAGATTTCTGTATATTGTGTATTATTTGTAAGTTATATGTAAAGTGTGTCAATACTAAAGAGACATTTTTTTAGCATTTTTTTAGCATTCCTTAGAGAGACATTTTCTAGAGAGACACAAACAGCCGGAAACAAATTCCTTGTGTGTGTCAACATACTTGGACAATAAACCTGATTCTGATTCTGATGATCGTATAACACCTGACAGTGTTGCTTATAAAACAAAATCAGTATTGTCAAAAAAACTGAATTGGCAGGTCAGACTTTTTAGAAATTGGTGATCAGTCAGAAAACTGAAATTGATGCACCCCTAGTACTCACCACTGCATATCCATGCACTGATCACTCTTGAATATTACTACTAATATCTGCCATTATACAAAATGTTACAAGTTGTTTGATGAGTTGTTTCAGCGCTTTTTAAATATGCTCCATCTATATCGTCATAGTCATTAAAACAAATTCAACAATACAGGTACACTAACAGTTCTAATATTGTACAACACACAGGGCCCTTTTATCACTAATAATTGCTGTGACAGCTTTATTAACAGCATCATTTAGTGGTTATATTACCCTAGTGCTAGCCTGGTTAAAACCAGACCCTTGTCCTTCACTTCGCTTCAGACAAGGGTCTGGGACCTCTCCATTGAAAAACGATTCTTGCTGGAGGCGTTGGCCTCTGCTGAGGAACAAAACCATTGGATATTTTGAACAGGGAAAGCATTCTGCTCCCTCCCCTCAGAGCCATGTATGGCTGCTCCCCGTGCTCTGGTGAACTTGACAACTGCTCCGCCTCCTGCAGCTTTTCTCTCGCTGCCGGCTGCCGCGCTGCAAATTCTGTGTTTATATGTTAATAAAACGTTTTAATAAAATAAAATAAAACCATGGATCGCTGGTCCAGCTCACCAGAAGACCAGAAAATCTGATGGGACTCGGGCAGCAACGTAAAACCCGAGTTTAATTCTCGTGACAACCTCAGCCATTTCCTTGTTCATTTCAGCGGAGGGAGAGAAGGAGGAGGGAGCGAGCGATCACTTGACTTTTGGCCAAAAAAAACAAAAGAAAACTCCAGATAAGGGATTAAGAAGGGGAAATTAATAAATTTGTGTCACATATAAAACAGTCCTGCATCGCTTTGAATGAGAACATGCCGCTGCTCGCTGACTGCGCGCTGGCAGAGCCCTTTATAGGGCTCTGCGCGCTGGGACAGGTGGGGGCATGGGTTAGGGGGCCAAAAACTCCGCCCCTTCTGTTCTCTGATTGGTCCGAACAAAAATCTACAGGAGAAATCGTTGTCTATGAGAGAAATCCCAGACTGTGCAGTGAAGGGAAATGAGAATTGAGCGGAGCTGTGCAGGAAGGCGAGGGCCAGGCTACCCTAGTGCTGCTCTGTTGCCTAAACAGCTTTGTGTTATAATTATCTCACACTGCTCCAAACAGAACGTGATACCAGCATACAGCCACAGTATTACAGTGTGCTGATCTTATTTAAATTAATTTGCTGATAAGTAAAACAAATGCAAAAAGTTATTTATTGCTTTACTTAATATGCGGCTAAAAACTAACTACTGTAATGTGCACGTGCCCTCGTTAAAACAGCAACAAATTGCAGATGTCACTTCTTCTACTTGTCTATTTTGGTAGCTCTGGTAGTTTATTTATCTAAATTCAGCTTAAACTAGTGAAATATGACACTAAATTTAAGTCTGTCGCCCTCCCCAAACAAACACTGTAGTTCTGCAGACATTAGTATTTAACTCTGAATGTTAGATGATTCGTCATTATTGTAAGTTCCAGTGCACGTCCAAACAGGACTGAACTTTGAATGTTCACAGAAGCTTTCATCTAATGAGCCCCTGCAAGACTCAGCTCTACTGCTGGGTCAGGTGCTGCTCACGCTTTTAAACGTCACACAAGCTGTGTGTTGCACTTTTGCACTGCTATACAAAAAGTTTATGCGTAAATATAATTTGAAACAGAGGCAGCACGGTGTTGCAGTGGTTACAGTTGGTGTCTCTCAGCAGGAAGGCTGCAGGATCGCTTCCCAGCTCTTTTGCGTGGAGTTTAAATGTTCTCTCCGTGCACAGTTTGATTGTCTTGGGGTACTCCGGTTTCCTCCATCAGACCAAAAAGATGCATGTTAGGTTAACTGGTAACAAACTGGTAACCTATACTTGCCCCTCGGTGTGAGTGAGTGTGAACGTTTTTTTTGTTGTCTCTGTGTGGACTTGCAATTTGTCTAGGATGTCCCCTGCTTTTTGCACAGTACCCGCTGGAGATGGACACCAGCACGCGCCCATGATTAGAAAATGTAAACCAGGTACAGAAACTGGATGAATGGATTATTTAAAACAAGAATAAATTCAACAAACGCTGACTTTTAGGACAAAATCGCACCTTGAGTGACATGAACTCAATTTCCTCAACAGCTAATTTAAATTCAAATCAATTTTTATAACAAAATGCGTTCTAAATGTGCACGCTTTAACCCTGAATGGAGGTCATTACATCTGGTGTGACCCGCGCCTCAGCTCACACACAGTTCTGTTTCCTGCAGAAAAATGTGTGTGGTTGGTCATTTACACACGAAACCGAACAGGTCAATCTGAAATGATCCAACTCCAAGCTTGTAGCTTTTGAATAGGTGTACCTTAGTGTTTATGTATTGTAGTTGTTGTTTTTTTTTACAAATGTATTCATTTTAAAATACAACACGAGACGAATACAATATAAAATATAAAATGAAAGGTAGCAGAAGGAAGAAAAAATCTTATTATATCTGTCCCCTTATTCAAACAATCAATTCAAACAACAACAACCTACAAACAACAGAAAAACAAAAGAACAACTCCCTATATTATCGAACTACAATACAACACACGTTTCACTATTTCATATATATTTTTGCAATAATTCAGTTTTTACCATTTTCTTAAATGTAAACATTGATTTTGCATTTTTAACTTCATTCTCCAAACCATTCCACAATCCATTTCCCCTGATTGAGGTAGACCTTCACTTCAAACTACAGTACCGTAGTTCTATCTCTGTTCCCTTGATATTATAACAACTTTGTCGTTTAACAAAATGTATTTGGATATTCAAAGGTAGTTCATTATTCTGAGCCCTATACATAACAGATAAAACATTATAATCTACCACATCATGGAACTTCAATAACTTCAGTTGATAAAATAATGGATGACAGTAATGTTTTCTAGTGATTATTCTTACAGCTCTTTTCTGTAAAACAAAAATACGCTCCGTGATTGTTTTTCATGCTTTTCCCCAGACATAAATACTGTACAATAAAGTAAGTGAACAGTTTAAAAGTTATTCTGGCAAATGATAAAATTAATTCATTTGGTGTAAAACTCAAATGAAAGAACAAAATGAGAAAACTGAAAAACTTCAAGTGTTTCAACAACAGATAAAAACCATACCAACAGGGCAGTGGTGTGTTTTAACATTTGACTTGGCCACTAAATTTACATCATGGGGAACTGTCAAGCAGATGATGTCATTTGGCATTTTTATTTTCTTCACTTGTGCTAAAAATGGAGCAGTCTGCGGAGTAAAAGAAGCTCCAGCAGGCACGCGCTCCTAAAATAACCTCTGCAACAAGCTTCCACAAGACAAGAGGGATTTCTGAAGGGTGACCTGGTCCCAAACCTCATGTGGACAAGTGTTTGAGCTGCTAACAGAGGAAACAGAACAGGCTGAGATCCTTACTATAAAAAAACTGCAGTAAAGTAGACGTGACGTTGTGTCGTTAGCTCGGCCTGTTGACACTGAAGCTAACGGGCTAGCTTACAAAACACAGCTGGTCTTTCAACAGAACATTTAGTGCAGACAACACAACAGCTACTATACACTTCTTACAGCCAGACAGGTAAGAACTAAAGAACCATTAGCCCCACAAACAAGCAGTCTACGCTGTGGATGACAGGTAGCTTAGCTAAATGTAGCTCCCCGGCTAACTGTCAAAAAAAGAGGCAGTAATATGAAAGACTCACATGTTACAATCGGCTTGTTTTCCATGGTGTAGATGATTGGCTTTTCCTCTTGACAGTCCATGTGTGTTAGAGGTACAACTCCATGAAAATGACATTCAAACAGAGCTTTATTATTAGTAAGTGCTTATGTGTGCAGTTGCGTTGAATCGATGGGGCCTGTGTGTCCCACAGAACGTCCGGGAGTGACGTCAGGCGGGAGTGACGTACAGCGTGCGTAATTAAAGGGCCAGGTACGAATTTTACTAAACGGAAGGAAAACATCGTTTGTGGTTTGGCCTTCAACACAATCACCAGCTTTACCTCGATACAACATTATATTGATTTGTTTGTATGACGATACGATTTTTCTCAATTCTCAGTTTAAAAAGTAAAAGTCTGTCACGATACGATTTCGATTCTATTCAAAGTCAAAGTCAACTTTATTGTCAAAACTGCAATATGTACAGGACATACAGTACACAGGATTGAAATTGCATTTCTCTCAGTCCCTTCGGTGCAACAGTAACCATTTAAACACTAAAACACTAAAACATTTAATAAACATAAGCATAAAATGAAATAATAAAAGTGTAATACTGTCCTGAGTTTTTGCATAGTAGTATAAAAGTATAAAAAGTTACACCAACACTAAAACACTAAAACATTTAATAAACATAAGCATAAAATGAAATAATAAAAGTGTAATACTGTCCTGAGTTTTTGCATAGTAGTATAAAAGTATAAAAAGTATATCTATAAAATAAAATGAAGGTTCTGGCATTGACATTTGTAATAGAGTGACAAAGCAGCATATGAAGTTTATGTACACAGTATATGTATGAGGTAGTTGTATTGATATGAGTAAAGTGGCATATGCAATAAGGCTAATAAAAATAATATATATATCAGCAGTAGTGTAGATATAAAAAGTAGTGTAAATGTAAACAGTAGTAATAAATGTAAACAGTGTGGTGGACCACTAGGAGGCTCTACTCACACCCAGTGGACCGAATGTATTACAGGATGCTTTTATTGTGAAAGGTCCAGAGGACCGGATGTTATGTGGGTATATAAAGCAGTGTTGGGCGGGTTCCCGCCAGTTTAGTAAGATGTGATTAAAAGGTGAAGTTCTGCAGCCTGTCTCCTGTGTCGTCTCTTCACCTCCTCTTACAACAGTAGTAATAAATGTAAACATTGGTAATAAATGTAAGCAGTAAATGTAAATGTAAACAGTAGTAATAAATGTAAACAGTAAATGTAAACAGTAATAATAAATGTAAACAGTAGTAATAAATGTAAACAGTAGTAATAAATGTAAACAGTGGT
Organism: Garcialebias charrua; assembly: GCA_038048925.1. Classification (NCBI taxonomy): domain Eukaryota; kingdom Metazoa; phylum Chordata; class Actinopteri; order Cyprinodontiformes; family Rivulidae; genus Garcialebias; species Garcialebias charrua. The sequence goes on along the minus strand of JBBPBX010011013.1, from coordinate 24,167 downwards.
AATAAATGTAAACAGTAAATGTAAATGCAAACAGTAGTATGACTATAGGCAGTAATGTAATACAAACATTCGATTCCCAAGTCTGCAATCGATGCATTGCAATATCAAATGTCCATCTCATTTACATATAAACAAATTTACAAAAAAAAATTCAGATATGATTTAAAGGTATTGTGACATGATTTTGTAAATTTGAATATTTGTCAGAACATATATATCTTATATCATTGAGCTCTGGTCGTTTTTGCATAATAAATTATAAATATGTAAAATTTTTATTCTAAATTATGGTAATGTTTTTCTCTGGTACTTGCTGGGATACACCCCTAAAATTCCGCGCATTTCCGCAATACGTCATCACCAGTCGTCGTCGCCAGTCATCAACGTCACAACGGGCAGAAGGCAGAGCCTTGCCCGTTTGTTTTGTGTGTTAACTGCTTGCCATAGAATTCATTTCCTGAAAGATCGGCTCTTTTTTTTGTGTAACTTGAAAAATGCCGTCACGTTGTAGCGCATTTGTGTGTTCTAATATCAGCAGTGAACAAGTGATTCTTCACAAATTTCCAAAAGATGAGAAACTTCGACAAGAATCAGAATGGACCAGACAAGGACCGGTGGGTTCCTACTCGTATGTCTGCAGCGACCATTTTACTGCCGATTGTTATCTGGAAAGACCTGGTTTACAAGAATCTTTAGGATTACCAGTAAGATTCAGAAGACTTTTAAAACCGGATGCTATTCCTACTATTTTTAAAAGAAAATCTACAGAAGAAAGTCCCACAGGAGCTACCATGCAAACAACGCAGGGACCATCGGAAGACTGTCCAGGAGATGAGTAAGTCTTTGTGTAAACATAATCGGAGGTGTGTAGTGTTTTAGATTCTAAACTATATATTTTACGTGAGTTCATGTTGTTTTACTTTATACACTGTGAGTGTATGAAGCCAATTATCACGGCAGATTATTTATGTTCGCTGCTAACAAGCTAGCCGAATCAGTAGCACACACACTTTTCTAATAATGTATTTTTAAATTATGTCTGCATCTGTAGTTTCTTTTTATTCGGGGAGGGATATTAATGAGAGTTTTGGATGATTTACTGTCTTAAAATGATATATCGCTGACGCAACCGGTAATAAAAAGCCGAGGTAGCAGCTAACACACTAGCCGAGATACAGTACAGGCCACGTTGCTATTTATGCATTTTTAAATTATGTCAGCGCAATCGGGTAACATCTGTTGTTTTCTTTTTATTCGGGGAGGGATATTAATGAGAGTTTTGGATGATTTACTGTCTTAAAATGATATATCGCTGACGCAACCGGTAATAAAAAGCCGAGGTAGCAGCTAACACACTAGCCGAGATACAGTACAGGCCACGTTGCTATTTATGTATTTTTAAATTATGTCAGCGCAATCAGGTAACATCTGTTGTTTTCTTTGTATTCGGGGAGTGTTTATTAATGAGAGTTTTGGAAGATTTACTGTCTTAAAATGATATATCTCAGACGTGACCGGTGTCAGGGACTCTGTTTGCCAAGATGGCTGCTAAGAAACATTAGCCGAGAGCCCGGAGCAAACACGTTGCTAATAATGTATTTTTAAATTATGTCTGCGCGATCAGGTAACATCTGTAGTTTCTTTTTATTCAGGGAGGGTTCATTAATGAGAGTTTTGGATGATTTACTGTCTTAAAATGATATATCTCAGACGCAATCGGACATGCTCCCCATTATTATTTAAATGCACGTTGGAGCGTGCCTTCCCGTAGTCACGTAGGCACGTCACAATGAAGTTTTTGCGGAAATGCGCAGATTTTTAGGGGCGTATCCCAGAGAAAAAAACTACCATAACTTGGAATAAAAATTTAATATATTTATAATTTATTTTGCAAAAACGAACAGAGCTCAATGATATAAGATATATATGTTCTGACAAATATTCAAATTTATAAAATCATGTCACAATACCTTTAACCATTTTATTTATGTTATTACAGGTACCAGGCATTTAAATAAAAAAATAAAATCTTAATTAATGAAAAAAATAAAATAAAAGACCTGTTCAGTATAGTCTCACATTTCTCATGTTTAAGTGCATTTTTTTAAACCAGTTAACTTAAAACTGCTCTGATTACCTTTCAGTTATAAATAAACAAAAATAGATATTGAGCTTACAAAACTTGGCTATCAATGCCGTGTTTCTTCTTCAGGTGAACGGCCAAATTTGTTGTTTCCCGAGTGTTTTAACTCACACTGGCACCTGTTGCATACGACATAAGTTCTGTTTGTTGAGCCAGATTGAAAACTCATTTATCCCTGTAGCAATCAGGTTTCTCAGTGCACACTAATTTTAACATTAATGTCTTAATGTCTTGTGTATACTGTATATATGTATGTATATACTGTATGTGTGTATGTGCAGTACACACCTATTGACTGTGAAGCTAATTGCCCCTCGGGGATATTAAAGAAACTTGAACTTGAACTTCTGTTGGAATCCAAAATATTTCCACAGTGTTGATTTAAATCCAGTAGGAGAGTGAATTTTATTTTACTCGCCTGCCATGTACTTGTAGCTGAGGCGGCCGCAGAGCGCAGCCGCGCACGGAAATGGGGACACAGACGTGCCTTGGGAATTTCAAAATAAAAGCGTATTTTAAAAATGACGATATGAATTGATGTTTTAGTTTTGCCGCAATATAATTGAACCATTGATCATTGAATTGATATGTCGATTTAAATCAATGTATTGTTACACCCCTACTAATTAAAATGTTAATGATAAAGTCTCAATCGAAATTATTTATCTGTCAGGATGAATACAGTATACAGTATATATACAGGTAGTCTTCGACTTACGACGGAGTTCCGTTCCTACGGCACGTCGTAGGTCGAAAATCGTTGTAAGTCGGAAAACGCATACACACTGGCCGCCACCTATACACATACATGTACGGTACTGTACAGTTACCAAGCACTTCGCCTATCCTAACACAGTACCCTACATAATTATCAAAAAACACATACAGTACATTTGGAGCCATAATGAAGGAAAAAAATAGTTAATTTCTTACTGGTAGCTGGTGAATTCTTCCTCCGTCTGTTAGCATGTTAGCTCGTTGCACCTCCAAGCTCTGCAGCTTCCTGCTGCTTCACGCGGTCCAAACTGTTTACAGTAAGGTCTGTTAGCATGTTAGCTCCATACGTTTGGAGCCATAATGAAGGGAAAAAAGAGTTAATAACCTACTGGGAGCTGGCGAAGCCGTTCCTCCGCGTGTTAGCATGTTAGCTCGTTGTCCCACCAACATCCGAGGCTACGAAGCCTTTCCTCCGCGTGTTAGCATGTTAGCTCATTGTACCTCCAAGCTCTGCAGCTTCCTGCTGCTTCACGCGGTCCAAACTGTTTACAGTAAGGCCTGTTAGCATGTTAGCTCCATACATTTGGAGCCATAATGAAGGGGAAAAAAAGAGTTAATAACTTACTGGGAGCTGGTGAAGCCGTTTCTCCGCGTGTTAGCATGTTAGTTCGTTGTCCCATGACATCCGAGGCTGCGAAGCCGTTTCTCCGCGTGTTAGCATGTTAGCTCGGTGTCCCTCCAACAACGAGCATTGATGCGAGCTCCCGGCCGCAGCAGGCCTCTCCGCCGCCCGTCGGCTCCGTGTCCCCGGTGGGGCCGGCTGATGGCAGGGACAGTAGCGGCGGGATGGTCACCGGATCCCGCGGTGAGCTGGTGGTGTCAGCCGGCGTGGTGGGATACGGCGGAGCGATCGGCGGCTGCTGCTCCGGGCCTGAGACGTCCACAGCGTTCACCAAAGCCGACTGTCGAAGCCGGAGCTAACTGAAGCTAACCAAAAACTGCCGGAAACTGCGTAAATCGGCTTCAAAATAATAATAATAATAATAATGATAATAATAATAATGATACTTTATTTATAAAGCCATTTAAAACAACCACAGCTGCAACAAAGTGCTGTACACATGAAATTAAGAACATTTAAACACATAAAATAAGATTTTTCAATTTTCAAAAAAAAAAAAAAAAATTATGAGATTCGTGACGTAACCCCGAAACGTCGTAAGTCGAGGACTACCTGTATGTATATCATTTTATCTCCTTTTATGCTATTAGTGTCCTGGATATTTTACATAAAACAACGTGACAATAATAAAATGAAAATGTATCAATGTCCTTTTTCAGCTGTTTTGTGCACTTAGATTTTAATGGCTCAAACTCAACTCTGTTTCTTATCCATCCATTATCTTTTACCCGCTTATTCCATTTTGGGTCACGGGGGTCGCCGGTGCCACTCTGTTTCTTAATTTGAGACAATTTTTTGAGACAGTTTGAGACAGTCTGGTTATTTAACAGTCACTGATGATGTGTTTTAGGACCCTCTTTTTTAAAATGTATATAAATGATATAGGTCAAACCATTTCTGACACCTCCTTGCATCTCTATGCTGATAACACAGCTGTTTATTGTTGAGCTAAAACAGTTGCCATGGTTTTCCAGCTTCTCTGCATTCAACAGCATTCAGTCAGACTTGTTCTGTCTCAGACTGGTGCTGATGAAACTAAGGGGATGTTTTCAAACAGGAAGTTGGTTCCAGCAATTCTTCCTCCTATCTCGTCCATGCTTGGTGTTCCTAATAAGTTTGTGGATTCTTACAAATAATTGGAAATTTTAATTGATGCACAGCACATCTCTCTTTTAAGCCACAGCTTGATAACTGGGTTTCTTTTTCTTTTGTCTGGTTTAAGTCTGAATCCCAGGAAATGCCTTGTTGCTGCAACTTTCCTACCGACCATTAATTATGGTAACATTATTTACATGAATGTCCCTGCCAGCTCCTTGCAGATGTTGGATGGTGCAGCAAGATTCATAACTGGTTGTAACTGTACCCATCACTGCACTCTGTACTCATTGGTCAGTTTGTCATCATTAACTTCACACAAACTCTCACTGGTTCATTTTCATCTATAAATAACTCCTTTGTCTGCTATCTTCTTTTACAATATCTCCTCCTACATGTCACGCTGTCAGTGCAGTTATGGCGTGCACTCTCAAGCCTTCAAATCAGAGGCAATGTGTTCAACATAACGGTACTTTTTCCAGCTATTTAACAGTTAAAAATGGTGTACCACAAGGCTCAGTTTTAGGACCCACTCTCTTTACAATCTACATAGCTAATGTAGGTCACTGCATCCCTGATGCATCCTTACATTTCTATGCTGATGATACAGTTGTTTATTGCCGAGCTAAAACAGTAGCTAAGGCTTTCCAGTTACTGCAATCCGCTTTTGACATCATCCAGTCAGATTTGTTCCGTCTCAAACTTGTCCTAAATGCTGATAAAACAAAAGGGATGTTTTTTTCAAATAGGAAGGCGGTTCCAGCAGATCCTCCTCTGATTTTATCTTCAAATGGTGTACCTATCGAGTTTGTTGATTCCTATAAATATCTGGGTATCCTGATCGATTCACATCTCTCTTTTAAACTCCACGTGGAAAACCTAGTGAAGAAACTGAAAGTTAAACTGGGTTTCTTTTTCAGAAACAGATCATGTCTATCACTGAATGTTAGGAAACGCCTTGTATCTGTGACTTTCCTTCCCTCCATTGATTACGGTGACATTCTCTACATGAATGCTCCTACAAGCACCCTGCGGATGTTGGATGTTGTCTATCATGGTGCACTAAGATTCATAACTGGTTGTGATTATCGTACCCACCACTGCACCCTGTATTCACTGGTTAACTGGACATCATTAACCTCACGCAGACTCTTCCACTGGTACATTTTCATCTTCAAATCACTTCTTGGTCTGCTGCCCTCATACATCTCCTCCTACATGTCTTTGCGTGAGTGCAGCTACAGCGTGCGCTCTCAGGACATGATTACCTGCAGTGTTCCGTCAGTGAGGACTGAACTTGGAAAAAGGGCCTTCTCCTACTCCGCTCCTGCTTCATGGAATATCTTACAAAAAGATCTGAAGCTCTCGACCTTGACTTCTCTAAATGGTTTTCAGAATCTGTTGGAATCCTGGCAAAAACCAATGCAGATTTGTTCCTGTCTTTGATTTTATACGTCTACCTTATAATGTTTTGCTAGTTTTTTGATACTTTGTTAAAAGGAGGAATGTGTATATGTATATATATATGTATATATATATATATATATATATATATATATATATATATATATATATATATATATATATATATATATATATATATATATATATATATTTTTTTCTCTCTCTTTTGTTTTCTATTGTTTATTGTTTGATTGTTTATTGTTTAAGGAAATTCTACCATTACTGTTCATTGTTCTTTAGTTTTAGCAGGTCGCTTTCGTAAATGAGCCCATGAGGTTCAAAAGATTTACCTGACTAAATAAAGGTTGAATGAATGAATGAATGCAGCGTTCCCTCAATGGAGACTGAACTCAGCATAAACGCCTTCTCTTACTCTGCTCCTGTAACATGAAACACCTTGTAAAAGGAACTAAATCTGTCCACCTTGATCTCTTTAAGGGATTTTAAACAATTGATAAGGTCAATAGAAAAGTCTATGCAAATGTGTTTTTGTTTTTAGCATTTTACCTTGTTTAATATAGCACCTTGATTTGTCTGTTTTTATAACTTCTTTCATTTGGTTTTGATTGCTTTTTGTTGAATTATTGTTGTCTCTATATATAAATCTCTCTATAGAGCCACCTGCATCATGAAAGACCTCACTCACCCAGCACACTCACTCTTTGCCCCACTCCCCTCAGGACGGAGGTTGAGGAGCATCAAATGTAGAACCACTAGACTGAGGAACAGCTTCTACCCTGAGGCTGTTAGACTCATGAATAAATAAATAATAAGAATAATCACTGCAAAATATCACATCATGCTGATGCTGATCTGTTTTCTTGTTGCTGTGTTCATCTGTGACCATCTGCTCATACAGACTCATGTTCGTGCTGCTGTTTATAATGATGTTTTTCTACTACATTAGGGCTTAGTGTATTACTAGTTGATGTTTTTCTTAGTTAATTCTAGATGTTATTACTGTTTTTCTCTTGCATTTGTTGTTGGATGTAACTGGGACCCTGTGTACATAATCTCGTTTTCATCACATGTACCACATGCGGTGCAAATGACAATAAAGACTCTCTGACTCTGATATATATATATATATATATATATATA
>JBBPBX010011013.1:0-14982 GCA_038048925.1 Garcialebias charrua | reverse complement strand
ATCTAAAAGGTGGTACAATGCTGCCAACAAGAGGAAAAAATATGCATTGCAACATGGCAGGTTTTATTAATACAAACAAAAAATATAAGAGTACTGTACAGTAAATATTTTTTCAGTTTCTTGTTTTATCAGACATTTAGTTTATTTTTTGATTTTTATGCATTTCATTTCACTCTTTTCTGTCTTTTTCATCTTGATCATTCTGCCTTTTCCATCCTCTCGTGAGATTCTGCCTCGTCACAGTTCTCTTCTTCTCCATGTCCAGGTTCGATCTCAGCTCCGTCACCTTTCCTGGGTCTGTCGTCTCCTCTGGCTCTGATTCTCTCCTCCTCTTCTTTTCTTTTCTCTCTCCGACCATCCGAGTCTTTCAGACCAAGCTGGTCTCCTTCCACCTCTCTTTCAGTCTCATCTTTTGTACTTTTAGTGCTCTCTCCATCCCCTTCCTTGGTCACATCATCGTCAGTTCGTCCCTGCCTTCTCAGCTTTACATTTAAATCCTCCTCCTCCCCCTCTGCCTCCTCTCGCTCCCATTGGGCCTCTCCTCCCACGCCTTCATGTCTTCCCTGATCTCCTTGTCCAACATCTGGTGGTTGAGGGTCCAACTCTGCAGCCTGCTTCTCCAGCTGCTCCACCCTGGCCTTCATCTTGTGGTTGCTGGACTCCAACTCCACCATGAGTCGAGCCAGTTTGGTCTGCAGGGTTTCCACGTTGTCCTCCATCCGTTTAACCTTGGCTTCCACCTTCTCGGCCTCCACCTCCACCCCTTCGGTGCTATCCTCCAGCATGCCCATCTTGACGAGGATCTGCCGGCCTTTCTCCTCCAGGTGCCGTTTGGCTGCAGGGAACTCAGACAGCACGTCTGTCAGGTCTTCTTTGGACAGGCTGAACAGGTCAGAGTGGCCGATGCTCCGGATGTTGGCAGTGCGACGATTGCCTGACTTGTTACCTGCAGGGTGGAGAATGGTGCTGATTATTCTTTTTTTATTCATTTATTTTCATTTCCATTAAAAACACAAATACAATTTAAAAAAAAAAAAAACATATAATGAAAGGAAGCAGAAGAAGAACATTTCTTATCATATCTGATCCCTCTTAAACAAAATGAATTCAAACTATCAATTCAAACAATACTCATTCATATATAATACAGCAAAATACATAACTCATAGTTTCACGTTTAACAAAACAGACATTACGGTAATCAGTTCCAACAAAATAGTTTTAATCTTTTTCTTAAATATAAACATTGACTTAACCATTTTTACATCGTCCTCCAAACCATTCCACAGACCCATTCCCTGTATTGTAGTAGACCGACCCTTTAAACTGGTTCTATACTTAGATTTAATAAAAATATCTATTCCCTTCAAATTATAATACTAACTCTTCCTTTTTACAAAATATGCTTGAATGTTTGATGGTAGCAAGCAATTCTGAGCTTTAAACATAAGTAGAAGAATATTATAATCCACCAAATCATAAAACTTAAATAATTTCAATTGACAAAATAGAACATTAGAAGAGTGACAATAATGCTTTCTTGTTATAATTCTTACAGCTCTTTTTTGCAGAATAAAAATAGACATTGAATGGTGTGGCTGAAGATATGGTGGCCAAGATAATATTACATGTGTTAATGTCACCTAAGGGTTGTGTTGTTGTTGATACTTCTTTAGTATTAAAATTAAACTTTTTACAGCAACGTTAGGACAGCACGAGACACAACCAAGAAAGAGAACACATGAAGTGAAACACTTTGTATGTAAAGAAATCACATGAGAGAACTTTTCCTTTTCGGACAGCAAAACAATAGATTACACCATTCTGATCAATTCTGGCCACTTATTAGCCCAAGCACTGACTCATAATTGGAATACAACATTATTATTATTAGTTTTCATGTTGGCCTTCAAAATTAAAAAATGATTCAAAAACCTTGATCGATCAACAACAGAGGCACCAGGACATTCAACCTCTGTTACAGGTTAGCCTCGCTTTGAAGAGGGAAACCGGTGCTCGCCAGCAAACGCTTGGTGGTCGAGCCTTGGCTCCTGTGGCTCGGCCGGGCCAAGCCCGAAGAAGCGACAGGAAGCCACCACCGTGTGGGTCCACCACCGTGTGGGTCCACCATCGTGTGGGTCCACCACCGTGTGGGTCCACCACCTGCAGGGAGGCCCGTCAAGGTTGGGTGCAAAGCAAGCCAGGCATCAGGTGAGCGAGGGCCCTGCCATGTCCATGCTTAGTTCTAGGGACTTGGAATGTCACCTCGCTGGCGGCAGGTAAGGAGCCGGCGCTTGTGTGTAAAGTTGAGCGGTACCATCTTAATATAGTCGGGCTCACCTCTATGCAGGAGCAATTCTAGGATCTGACCTTTAAATGTATTGTGACATGATGTTGGAAATTTGCATATTTGTCAGAACATATATATCTTATATCATTCAGCTCTGTTCGTTTTTGCAAAATAAATTATAAATATATTAAAATTTCATTCCAAGTTATGGTAGTTTGTTCTCTGGGACACACCCCTAAAAATTTGCGCATTTCCGCAAAACGTCATCGTGACGTGACAACGGGAAGGCACGCTCCAACGCGCATGTAAATAATAATGGATGCTTGTCCGATTGCGTTTGAGATCTATCATTTTAAAACAGTAAATCATCCAAAACTCTCATTAAAGGTATACTACTGTATGCGGTTTTTGAACACTCTGGGACTTAGAAATATTTTCAGCGCAGAAAAGCATTCTGCTCCCTCCACCTCAGAGCTATATATGGCTCAGAGGGGGAGCCAGACAGTCCGTGCTTCTGCTGAACTTGAGTTCTGCTCCGCCCCCTGCTGTGTGTCTGCTCGGAGCGCTTCAATATTCTGTGATTATATGTTAAAAAAAACTTTTAAAAATATTATAAAACCATGGAGCACTTGTCCAACAACACAAAACCCAGCAGAAATCGGCAGAGGTTCCCGAAGCAACGTTGGACATGCGCTCGTGATTTCCTCATGTCTGTCAGCGCAGGTCTGGAATGTCTGGAATGCTCTGCCCACACTACATGTCCTGTGGCAAACGCTGTGAAGTTCTGTGTTTATATGATAATATAACTGTTTAAAAAATATAATAAAACCATGAATCACTCGTCCAACAACACAAAAAGACCCTGTAATCAGCAGAGCATCACCAGCCAATTTGGACATGTTTTAATTCGCTCGTGAGTCGTGACAAATCCATTTCCTCATTCCTGTGAGTGGAGGATGAAGCGATCACTTGACTTTTGGCAAAAAAACAAAATAAAAGTCCAGCTCTGGGATGAAGAAGGGATATTTAATACATTTGTGTCACATACAAAACAGTCCTGCATCGCTTTGCAATCCTTTGAATGAGAACGAGCCGCGGCGCTGAGGCTGGGACAGGCGGGGGCGTGGGTTGGGGCGTGACAAACAACTCTGTTTTTATTGGCTGGTCATTGTCCGGGTCACTCTGTGTTTTTAGTGTTTTTATAAATGCTGATAGAGAAGCAAGGGGACTATAGTTTTTTTCAGAGATTACTTTGTCTAACATCAGTCTGTCAGTAGATAGTGACAGAGTGAAGAAATATGTTAAAAATATATTGTTAGAAGTTACAGACTACATTACAATGTTACATACCCCACCTTTAATAAACCCTCCCTAAATAAATAAACTTACTGATGTTACTTCATTGCGCAGACATAATTTAAAAATACATAAATAGCGACGTGTGTGTGCTACTGATGTTATTTCGGCTATTTGTTTTAGCAGCGAACAAAAACAACTTATTGTTAGTACTTGAATGTATTAAAGCAATCGAAGGGTTGTTATTCATCAAATACAGTTATTGGACACTCGATCAATGGAAAAGTGATTTAGACACGGTTTATTTCATAAACAGTTGCTAAGTGAGGATAGCTTCGTGATGTGGCTTCTTTGTTCTTGGGCTAAGCTAACAGAGTCCCATCGCGTTTGAGATCTATAATTTTAAGACAGTAAATCATCCAAAACTCTCATTAATAAACCCTCCATGAATAAATAAACTTACTGATGTTACTTGATCGCGCAGACATAATTTAAAAATACATTATTAGAAAAGTGTGTGTGCTACTGATTTGGCTAGCTTGTTAGCAGTGAACATAAAGAATCTGCCGTGATAATTGGCTTTATACACTCACAGTGTATAAAGTAAAACAACATGAACTCACGTAAAATAAATAGTTTATAATCTAAAACACTACACACCTCCGATTATGTTTACACAAAGACTTACTCATCTCCTGGACAGTTTTCCGACGGTAGCTTCCCTGCGTTGTTTTGACGTGGTAGCTGTGGGACTTTCTTCTGTAGATTTTCTTTTAAAAATAGTAGGAATAGCATCCGGTTTTAAAAGTCTTCTCCATCTTACTGGTAATCCTAAAGATTCTTGTAAACCAGGTCTTTCCTGAAAACAATCGGCAGTAAAATGGTCGCTGCAGACATACGACTCTTAGTAGGAACCCACCGGTCCTTGTCTGGTCCATTCTAGGCAAAGTTTCTCATCTTTTGGAAATTTGTGAAGGCTCACTTGTTCACTGCTGATATTAGAACACCCAAATGCGCTACAACGTGATGGCATTTTTCAAGTTACACAAATAAAAGAGGCGATCCTTCAGGAAATGAATGTGTATGGCAAGCAGTTAAAAAACACCAGACAAACGGGCAAGGCTCTGCCTTCTGCCCGTTGTCACGTCACGATGACGTTTTGCGGAAATGCGCGGATTTTTAGGGGCGTGTCCCACAGAACAAACTACCATAACTTGGAATTAAATTTTAATATATTTATAATTTATTTTGCAAAAACGAACAGAGCTGAATGATATAAGATATATATGTTGTGACAAATATGCAAATTTTCAACATCATGTCACAATACCTTTAAAGGTGCTCAGCCCCCAGTACTGACAATGGCTTGGTTTGAACAACGCACCCCATGGTGTGGTTTGTGCAGCAAAAGCTTATGGCACCTGCTATTCCCAGGCGGACTCCCATCCAAGCACTAACCAGGCCCGACCCTGGGATCAGACGAGATCGGGCGTGTTCAGGGTGGTACGGCCGTAGACAAGGAGCTCAGTCCAGACAGGACTTTGAAAGGATCATAGCAAACAAAGACTAAACTTATGCAACCAGATGTTACAACATATGTCTAGATGCAAAAGCTACAATACAAATGGACAGCTGTGGCTGAGTGGTTAGAGCAGCCGCCCTCCACTGGGAGAACTGGGTGTTCAATTCCACATGTTGATGTGTCCCTGGGCAAGACATTTACCATTTACACAGCACAGCTTTAAGCATTAACCTTTAATTTAACCATTAGCCTCTGACTGCAAAGCGCTTGTAATGCAAAACCCCGACAATGTTGTCGGAGGAAAAGAGGGTGTGGCTCCAGCAGTTAACAGGTGTTTACCTTTGGGACAAATTGAGGTCACCGATTGGTCAGTTGCTGACAAGCCTACGGGACTGATTGACAGGTGACATTGAGGATCTGACTCGTGAAAAAAAAAATCTAAGATTGAACTGGTCTATGGAAGGGTATTGCTGTCATCCATGAAATAATAATTTTTGATATTATGTAGTAAAAACGTGATAAATATGTAGTAAAAATGTGATATTATGTAGTAAAAACGTGATAAGTATGTAGTAAAAACATCACGTTTTTACTACATACTTATCACCTTTTTACTACATAATATCACGTTTTTACTGCATACTTATCACATTTTTACTACATAATATCACGTTTTTACTACATAATATCACGTTTTTACTACATACTTATCACGTTTGTAAAAAAAATAAATTATTTCATGGATGACAGCAATACCCTTCCGTACTGGCCTGTTTGAGAGTGTCATCATTTATTTAATTTTCATCCCAAATTTATTGAATATTTTGGTGAATCTAAAGTTTGAGAACAGAGTTTCTTTATATAATCCTAAAGATGGTTTCTTTATTTTTCAGGGGTGCTGTGTTAAAAATTTAGGGGTGAAAAGAGACTAAATCATCACTGACTCGATGCACAGACTGGGCCCTGGAACCCAAATTCTCCGGAGTTGCCCAGGGGTGTGTGTGTGAACACATCACTTTTCAGTTTCAAAGTCTGTAAATTCACCTAAAACAGCTCACCCCCTAATTTAACTTCATTATTCTGGAGTATTTAGTACAAGTCCATACATTATAAATGTATTGGATTTTTAATGATAAAAAAAAAACATAATTTTCAACAACTTCATCAAAGATTGTGCCTCAAGTTTTAATTCATTTTTTTTCCCTTTAAATAAATTAAAAGCATTTGGCAGAATCAGTCTGAGCTAAAATATTAAAACTAACACATGCAAGAAGCACAAACCTCACCTTTGATGTTGAGGATACTTATTTCCCCAAAGAAATTCCCCGCTCCCAGAGCAGCGAATTCTGTGATCCCATCATCTGCTACAACTGCAAGTTTCCCCTCTTTGATGATGTACATTTCATGGCCCACGTCTCCCTTCCTGCACACATACTCTCCTGGGCTGAACACCTGCAACACAGAAGGCGAGACAAGCCTCCACCATCGAGCAGCAGCTTTTAGTCCAAACAGAAAAGAATGTGATGTGAAGCAGTCTCTGAATGAACATGTACTCTGCAAAAACAAGCTGAAGGAAACCCTGATCAAGTTGTGGGAATTATCACAACTGCTGTCAAAGCTGCACCCCTGCAGTGATCTGATAATTCACTAATCAACTTATTTATGAGTCGTGACATGTTTAAATCCACGAGTGTGAAATGTTCTTTGGATAAATGAATATATGATGTAATGATTGTATACCAAAGGCATGAGATAATCTTTGAAATAATTAATATAACGCTTCATCATTACCTAGAATGTTTACAGTAAATGCTAGAAAAGTTGTGATACCCTAAAATGAATCACCAGATATTCACTGTAAGAAAAAAACTGTGATATTTTGTTTAGTAAATTACCGACTGTGGATGCAGAAATGATCACTGTCCAAAATATAATGAAAATATAAATTACATTGTAACCATTAATTTCTCTGTGAAGAACTGTCTTTCTTCTTTTCCTGTAAAGTAATATGATCAAAAATTTTATAAACTTGTCTATGGGAAGAAAAACATTCTGTACACTTGATTTCAGTTCCCCAGTAATAAATGTGCATGCATATGTTGCAACATTTAAAATTAATTACCACATACGCTAGAAAAGCCTATCTTTGTATTTCTCTCCATCGTCTACCGCTTTTCTGACGTCGGGTAGAGGAGGACACAGGTCCTGGAGAGAAAACCAGACCTCGCTCTCCCCAGCAACATGTTTCAACTCCTCCGGGGCGACCCCGGGGTGTTCACATGCCAGAGAAGATGCACAATCAGTGAGTTCTGGGTTGGCCCCGGGACCTCCTACCAGTAGGACATGCCCAGCATACCTCTAAAGGCAGGCGTCCGCTCAGATGCCTGAACCAACTCGACTGACTCCTGTTGATATGGGGGAGCACTGCTCTAATTTGAGCTCCCCCTGTATGATGGAGCTCCTCATCTTAAGGCTGAACCTCCCCACTCTACAAAGAAAGCTAATGTTGGCCAGGATCTTGTTATTTTGTTCATGATCCAAACCTCGTGACCACAGGGTGAACGTAGGCAGGCCAGTAAACTGAGAGCTTTGCCTTTTGATTCAGCTCTTTCTTCACCATGACTGACCAAAGCAACACCCTCATTACTGTGGAGGACGCCCCAATCCGTTGATACATCGCCCACTTCATCCTACCATCACTGTATCTAGCTATTTTAAAGATAGGAAACAGTTTGTACAGATAAATGATGTAAGATCTGACCTCTGCAATATCACATGTGGAGTTCCTCAAGGCTCTGTACTTGAACCAAAGCTATTTATTTGAGATGTGAATGACTTGTTAAATGTGTCAGGACTCCTTAAATGTGTCCTTTTTGCTGATGATACCACATTTTTTTTTTGTTTAGGTAAAGATATAGAACAGATGTTGGAATTGATAAAGACAGAATTTGTCAAAATACAAACTTGGTTTAAAATCAATAAATTATCATTAAATCTAGAAAAAATCAATTACATGATATTCAGTAATAAAAAGAAAACTGTTGATGTTCCACTCAAAATTGAGGGTGTTGAGATTTGTAGAGTGAGTGAGGTGAAGTTTGTGGGTGTTATCATTGATGACAAACTGACAAAAGACAAAGTTGTTATAATCTTAAGGGGACAGACATATTTGTAAAACCAAAATTCAGAACTGTTTGAAGGGACAGTCTACCTCAATCCAAGGAATTAGATTATGGAATGGTTTGGAGAATGAAGTTAAAAATGCCAAGTCAATGTGTACATTTAAGAAAATGATCAAAACTAAATTGTTAAAAAAAAATATTGTATTAGTTAGAAAATTAGAAAGAGTTATTCATTTTGTTCTGTTACTGGAACGCTGCGTCTGTAGGCCTATGTAGTCCACAGCGCACGAAGTGGCAAGGAAAACGTGGAGTGGACTTCAGTCTGCTGAAACCGGTTCAAAAGGCTTCTACACCAACTGGTATTAAATTAGAACTTTTCAATGTGCAGTCACTATCCAACAAATCATGCCTGATTCACAATCACATTCTGGAGAAGAACTTGGACCTCATGTGCCTCACAGAGACTTGGCATCAGCCAGACGTGTACAGTTCTCTAAATGAGGCCTGTCCCTCTGGATACAGTTATCTGCAGAGAGCCCGCAGCACTGGCCGCGGTGGTGGTCTGGCTGTAATCTACCGCAATAATTTAAAATTTACACATCTGGCTTCTCAGGACTTTTCCTCTTTTGAAAGTTTGGCCTTCAACCTCAAAGCACCACTCCTGATGAACGTTATATTGATTTATAGACCTCCCAAACCGCATGTTTCATTTAACTCAGAGATGCATGACCTCCTCACCTTTTTCTGCACCTCCCCTGTGAAAACTATTTTTCTTGGAGATTTAAATATCCACATGGACAATTCCTCTTCCCCGCTGGCAACAGATTTTAAGTCTCTTCTGGACTCTCTTAATCTCACCCAACATGTGGACGCCCCTACGCACAACAGGGGGCACACTCTGGATTTGGTGATTACAGACACTGTACTCATCAATAACTTATCTGTATATGACCTGGGTGTCTCGGACCACAGTGTCATCTCCCTGGAAGTGCCTTCAACTTCGCCTGCTTCAAACCCAAAACGACCCATCCAGTTCCGGGACTTTAAAAACATTTCCCCTGATGCTCTGTCCGCTGATCTTCACGCCCTGACCGCTGTCAATCATTCATCTGCCAATGACTCCGTTGACTACTACAACCGATCTCTCCAAGAGCTTCTGGACCTACATGCTCCCTTGAAGACAAGACTGGTGTCTTTCTCCCATTCAGCCCCTTGGTACACTGATGAGCTGCGCAAGATGAAGACAACTGGTCGTGCTATTGAGAGACGTGTGAAATCATCTGGTCTCTCTGTACATAAGCAGGCATACAAAGAACATCAGAAAGCATACGCCTATTCTCTTAAAGAAGCACGCTCCAAGTATTACTCCAACATCATCAACACCTGCCCTGGTAACTCTAAACAGCTCTTCTCCACAATAACTCATCTACTTAATCCCATTAAACAAACTC
Source organism: Garcialebias charrua (assembly GCA_038048925.1). NCBI lineage: Eukaryota > Metazoa > Chordata > Actinopteri > Cyprinodontiformes > Rivulidae > Garcialebias > Garcialebias charrua. Next base: position 5,301 of record JBBPBX010011013.1, on the reverse strand, counting down.
CTGAGGAATGTGTTCAAAAATGCGACCTGTTCCTTTCATCATTTAAAAACAAAATTGACACTATCAGATCTCAGCTCCACAACCTCCCTGATCTTCGTTTACCATCTACCCGTCTGCATTCTGGGTCCCTGAGCAGCTTTGATGAAGTTGTTCAGAGTGAGGTGGAGGCCATCATAAAGAAAATGAAGCCTTCATCCTGCGCCCTGGATCCCTTCCCCTCATCTCTCATAAAATCCAATCACTCTGCAATTAGCCCATTAATCACACAAATAATAAATCAGTCTCTACAATCTGGTCATGTTCCACTGCCTCTAAAAACTGCCATCATTAGGCCTCTTCTGAAAAAATCTCATTTGGATCCCGACATTTTTTCTAATTAGTGCTGGAAAAAGCAGTTGCTGCTCAGCTGCAGGACCACCTACAGCAACACTCTCTGTATGAGAAGTTCCAGTCTGGATTCAGGGCAGCTCACAGTACTGAGACTGCATTGCTGAGAGTTACCAATGATGTCCTCATGGCTGCTGACACTGGTTCTCCCTCCATCCTTGTCCTCCTTGACCTCACTGCAGCTTTCGACACTGTGGACCATAGTATCCTCCTCCACCGTCTTCATGTGGAGGTCGGTCTCTGTGACACTGTCCTGGACTGGTTCAAATCTTTCCTCTCCGATAGGCTGGAATGTGTTAGTCTTGGCAATGCCACTTCCCAGACAGTCGGTGTCTCCTGTGGTGTCCCTCAAGGGTCAGTTCTGGGGCCCCTGCTGTTTTCCCTTTACATGCTGCCTTTAGGTCAAATTATTAATCAGTTCAACATTTCTTTTCACTGCTATGCCGACGACACACAGCTTTACATCAGGACTGGATCATCCTCATCATCCCCATCTCCATCTTCACTCACTGCCCTCTCTACCTGCCTGGAGGAAATAAGGGCATGGATGAATCAGAACTTTCTTCAATTAAACTGCTCGAAGACTGAGGCCATAATTGATTGGCACCCCTCACCAGATACAAACATCAACTTTAACAACAATCTCCTTCTCTGGTCAAGACATCCCCCTCTCCACCTCTGTTACAAATCTTGGAATAAAAATGGACTCTCATCTTACATTTGAAAATCACATTAAGCATCTGTTTAAAACCTGCTTCTTCCATCTTCGAAACATCTCCAGACTTCGCCCATCTCTAACTTTTTCTGATGCTGAGAAGCTCGTCCATGCTTTTGTCTCCTCCAGGCTCGACTACTGCAACTCCCTGTTTATTGGAATCCCTGGCAAAAACCTTCAGAAGCTTCAATATATTCAAAACAGTGCAGCAAGGATTTTATTGAGAGCTCGTAAATTTGAACATATTACACCCATTCTCCATAACCTCCATTGGCTTCCTGTCGCCTACAGAATTCAGTACAAAACTGCTCTCATCACATCAAAAAAGGCGTTCAATACAGAACAACTGGACTTTATTTGTAGCAACAAGACGTTTCGTTCATCATCCGATAAGCTTTCTCAATTGGAGACTGTGAGAGGGAGAGAGAAGTTATAAGTTATATCTCCCTCTCACAGTCTCCAATTGAGAAAGCTTATCGGATGATGAGCGAAACGTCTTGTTGCTACAAATAAAGTCCAGTTGTTCTGTATTGAACGCCTTTTTTGATTTTATCATGTCCTGGACGACTGAGAATCTTCACCAGCATACAGGTAGTCCCCGATTTACGAGCGAGATCCGTTACAACGAGGCGCTCGTAAACCGGAAATCTCGTAATTTGGAACGGCCGCCACGCTTCTCGTAAGTCCGGAAATTCGCTCGTAAATTGGAACGGTTTTGCTAGCGCGACTACAAACACTCGTTTTTCATCGAAAAACTGCTTATGAGTGCATAAAAATGATCGGAAACGTGTGTCCACATGTTTAGCTAACGAACTGTGGTGAAAAAACACAGGAAAACTCAGTATTTTTTGCGTTTTTTCCAATAATTCGCCAGCTCGTAAGTCTGGAACCTCGTAGATCAGAGCGCTCGTAAATCGGGGACTACCTGTATTGCTCTCATCACACACCAATGCTTACACGGAACTTCACCTGACTATCTAAAGGACATTCTTGCACCATATTCATCCACCCGGTCTCTACGATCACAGAACAGTAATCTACTTCACATTCCACGAACCAAATTAAGGACCATGGGAGACCGGGCATTCTGTGTGGCTGCCCCGCCTATGGAACTCCCTCCCTGACTACCTGAGAGCTCCACAGTCACTGGTTGACTTTAAAAGCGGTTTAAAGACTTTTCTTTTTAAGCAAGCCTATTCTGCCTCCGCATGATTTTATCTTTGATCTTGGCTGATAGTATTATTGATTTTACTTGATTTTATCACTTGTTTTATTTATTTATTTTTTAAGCAGGCCTATTCTGCCTCCACATTATTCTGTCTTTAATCTTAGTTGATATCATTATTGATTTTATTAGATTTTATCACTTGTTTTATTGTTGTAGCACTTTGAGATTTTTATTAATGAAAAGTGCAGTATACATTGAATTTATTATTATCCTTATTATTATTATTATTGTTTGAACTGATTGTTTGAAAAAAGGGGCAGATATGATAAGATTTTTTCTTCTTTCTGCTACCTTTCATTTTTATATATTTTGTATGTTATCATTTATGAGATTGTTTTGTATTGTGTTTTTTTTTTTTTTTTATGAACAAAGTTAATAAACATCAACATAATCTTGTGAACAAGTAGATGCCCGGATAATTATCTCCTCCACCTGAGGCAAAAACTCCCCCTCATCTCTTCAGGTTGTTGACTTAGAAAATTGACCTAAATGTGGTAAAATAATATAGCTGTGTCCTTCTCCCCCTCCCCTGACCTGAGGTGTGAGTTTGAGAACCAGCTCCTCCAGAAGACTCGTCTCACAACTCTGGAAGATGGTAACTTTGGAGAGCGTGGGAAGGTGGACGCTGACAGCTATCTCTGTCCTCATGCGTAAAGGCAGCTTCTGCAGGATTTCTATCTCTCTCATGATCTTCTTGTTGATGTGAAGATGCTGGTACCAGTTATCAATCCGCTGCCGAAGCTCCTTGCTTACGTGGTGACTTTGCAGGTATGCTTTCACCTAAAGCAGAAGAACTTTGTTTTGCTATGAAAATTAGTCAAAGCAGGATTGTGAACGTGGCTTTGTTTGTCTTACCAGCTCATGGTTAGGAAAGAAGACGTTATCCCGGTCTCTCAGGCTTGTGATGACATTGCCAACATTACCAACAATTGACGCAAACACCAGCACAGCAATGAGCAAGTCTGCAATCATAAATAAGTACTCCTCCTCCCTGTTTGGGAGAGGGGTGTCTCCTACTGTGGTGAATATCTGGGCAGAGAACCAGAAGCAGTAAAAGTACTGACGCCGCATGGAGGCAAACGTTGGGTCGGAGATGTTTGGGTAGACCCAAGGGTCACTCCCAAAGCCAAGGTAGCTGGACAGTGCAAAGTAGAGACAGGCGTTCCAGTGGATCAGCACAAAGATGTAGATCATGAGCTTTGTGATGCGGAAAGTACTGGGGTAGGAGGTTCTTGTCTCCATGCGGTCCAAGGCCTCGCTGAGCCTTGGGATACGCAGAAGGCGGTTAATCCTCACCATGGGGGTTTCAATGCCAACAGCAAAGTAGAGGAAGTCAGTGGGCAGCAGGGAAGCCAGGTCCCAAAGGAAATGTTTGGAGCGCAAGTAGCGCTTCCTCAGCCTGGTCAGGTTCTTGACCAGGATCCCTTGCTCCAAGAAACCTGCAAAGAAGAAGAAGGAAACAAAAGTCAGAACTTAAATGTCTTCAGCTCTTTTTATGAGTCTGTCGAATGTGCATGTGTCATGTCCTACATCTGTAAACTTTCTCTTGCACCGCACATGACTTCTTATCTGCTCAAGATATTTTAATGACACTTCACACACGTGCATGATACGGAGTGTCGCGTACACTTTTCGTCACCACAGATCCAAGGTCAAGGTCACAATTCAAGGTCAAATCTTTTACAACTTATTTTATTGTTTGGGCCACAACTTTTGATCTACTCAAGGCAATTTATGGAAACTTGTTAAACATTTGTACCACCACTGGCAGTGTTATATATTTTTTTCATCCCTCCAGCTCTAAAGTCAAGGTCACAGACCAAGGTTAAAGGTTATATGTATTTTATTGTCTGGGCCATTGCTATAGATTATTGCTGTATGATAATTTGTTGACAGGTGTTACGTACAATGTGCTGTACGCTGTAGTCTTGTTCATCATGAGACAATCTTAGTTTAAGACTGTCATGAAAAGTGGTGGACGAGGAGTGCTTGTCAATTTGTTTATCTTTCATAACTTTTTGTTTGTTTGTTGTTTGAGCACTTATTTTTAAGGTTTTGAAAAGTGTTTTCTCCCACTTAGTTCTGTTAAGTTTTGTAAACAGCATTATTTAGTGTGGTTACTAAATACATGGCTTAGCTCATATTGCGACTTGGTTTTGTATATTTAATATAGGCCTACTTTAACTCAGCCTTTTCAAAACAAGCTTTTCTATTGATTCAGTGACTCAACAGCAAACAGTCTTGTTGCATCACGTTCGTCTGGACCAACCATGCCGTTGCTGTTGTCCAGCAGACACAAGATGTCTTACAACAGAACAGACTTTGAGTTGTTCCTGCCTCGGTTTGATATGGTACGTAGCTTTGACTGTTTGATATTCATGGTCTATAAAATCAGTACTGTAAATGGTTCTTGCTTTTCTCCGCCAACAGGGAGTCATTTACGTCACAGACCATGGAAAACATTCCCTAGTTCTCAGGAATGACATTACTACCCACAGTCATGACAGATTATTACGTGTTTGTTAGACATACATACTCAACTAATTAATTTATGAAGTAAATCCAGTTCAAGACAGTTTTCATACCTTGAAAAAGCACAATACAGGTAGTCCTCGACTTACGGCAATCCGATGTTACGAACACATCATAATAATAAAAATGTAAATAAATAAATAAATAAAAAAACTTTTTATGTGTTTATATGTTCTTAATTTCATGTGTACAGCACTTTGTTGCAGCTGTGGTTGTTTTAAATGGCTTTATAAATAAAGTATTATTATTATTATTATTAAGCTGATTTACACAGTTTCCGGCAGTTTCCGACAGTTTCCGTCAGTTTTCGGCAGTGTCCGTCAGTTTTCGGCAGTGTCCGTCAGTTTTCGGCAGTGCCCGCCAGCTTCGGTTACCTCCAGCTTCGACAGCCGGCTTTGGACAGACCGTCTGTCCGATCAGAGATTGCTTCACTCTGATA
>JBBPBX010011012.1:27570-50245 GCA_038048925.1 Garcialebias charrua | reverse complement strand
TATGATTTGTTTACTGTAATGAGCCAGTCTGTGAAAGCTGCACAAGAGTGTGCTGAATGAAGCTGATCTGTTGCATTGATTCGAACCCTGATGTGTTCTCATTCAGGAAATAAATTGACTGATCACGCAGAAGCCCCTTGTCTTCCTTAAAACTACACAACGCAGAGTCGAGGGGTTACTTGAGCTGGCTTGGTACAGTGGAGTGAAGCAGAACCCGGTTACAATAGCAAACAACCATCAGGGTACTAACGATCCATCGTCAGGCTGATAGTCCTCCTTGATCATGTGAGCAGCTGGTTTCGGCTGTCATCAGCCAACTGGTTGATCCACTGTGAGAGGGTGCTATTTATAAGACTGAGCTGAATACAGCTTCTCAGACTGAGGAAGTCTTTCGGATGAAAGATGAAACATTTCTACAGTTTTTTTTTTTTTGCTTTGTTTTGTTTTGTTTTTTGAATGTCCAGAGGACCAGTTAGCTTTTTTAGATTTTTCTACCTGGATTATTGAGCATGCATCAGGATGCCCCTTTATACTTAATTTTAATGTAAATCAAAAAATTTATATACAGTATTAAAAAAAAGTAATTCACAAAGACAATAACAATCTAGCTAAATTAAACACATAAAACCTCAAACATCTTAATCAAATCAGACAACAAATTAAGTAGATATATATTAACGATTTCCATATTCTTCCAAGAAACTCCTCTTTATCAGTCTCTTAAATGTATACAGTGATCTGGCATTTTTAACGGTATTCCAAACCATTCCACACTCCTATTCCCTGAATTATTGTGGATCGTTCCTTCAAACTACTATTAAAATAAGGCTTAACAAACATCTCAATTCCTTTAAGAAAATATACACACTCTCTTTTAACAAAATTCATTTGAATATTTATTTCATTTATTTATTTATTCATTTTACATTGTGTTGAAAGAAAAACCTTTTTACATGTAATATTAAAAGCAAGAAAAAACATAAAATGAAAGGTGGCAGGAAGAAGAAGAAATCTTATTATACCTGCCCCTTTTTCCAAAACAAAACACAAAATCAATACAAACAATTCACTCCAACAATAGTCGTCAATAAGTAATCGAACCAAAAGAGTAACTCATTTCGATTCTAAAATATTCTAGTACAATAAACAATTTAAAGAAATTTTTTTTAGTATTTTGTTAACAATTTAGTTTTAATCATTTTTTTAAACACAAGCACTGATTTTGCAGATTTAACTTCATTTCCTAAACCATTCCACAAATCAACTCCCTGTATTGAAACAGACAGTCCTTTTAAGCTTGTTCTATACTGAGGTAGGGCTGGGCGATATATCGATATTTTTAACATATCGAGATTTTTTCTAAAGAGATACAAGACGAGACTGTATCGTTTATATCGAGAATTCTCTTACTGTCTGCTTTCTCCCACTCGCCCCCCTCCCTCTCCTTCACTGAACACAAACCCAGCCCCTCAGCGGCTCCTCCTTCCTGCCTGCAGGAGGGCGTAGACTTTCAGCACAAAAGGTAAACATGGCAGAAGAGCCGCTAGCTGCTGAGGGGAAAAAACAATGTTCTTTCTGAGCTAGTTTGGATTTAAATTGTCAGATGAGGGCAGAAAAAATATTTTTGTAGACGATGCTAAAAATAATCCTGACGAAAGGTCGGAACTACGAATCTTTTTCACCACTTAAACAGCGGAGTGGAGCATGAACCGTGAAACGGCAGAATCAAGTGTTTTTACAGCCTGCTGCTTTTTAAAACAAACCACGGGTCTTAGCTTATTTAGCCGTGCGTGCACCGCAGAGCTTTATGAGAGGAGCAGAGAGCGGTGGAGACAATAATAAATCAGCAGTTTATCATATCGCTAAAGATACGGTCCTTAGCGGCTAACAAGATGGCTAACGCTTTAGCCATCTTCTTCCACAGCTGAGACTGACCGTGTCTTTAGCGATATGATAAACTGCTGATTTAATAATGTCTCCGCCTCTCGGTTCACGTTTGTGGAGGCTTCACATTACTGCAGTTCACAAACACACTGACTAAAGTGAAAGCACCTTTCTATCTTATCAAGACACTCAAGCTCTTTAAAACACAATCTGTGTCCTCATTTACCCATTCATACAGCACTCTACTAGAACTGTACAAAGAATAATCAGTACTTTATCACATTCATACACTGATGGGACACACATCAGAGGCAATGAGGGGTTCAGTGTTGCCCACTGCCCAGGAACACTTCAGCATGTGACTGCTGGTGGAATTGAACTCCCAGCTCTCCCATTGGAGGAGACTGCTCTAGCCTCTCAGCCACAGCTGCCCTCAGCTGAAGAGGATTATTATTTAATAGGTGTAAATAAATGTCTAAAAAATAAAGTAATGTATGTAAATAGTTCATTTTTTAGACATTTATTTTGTAGAGTTACAGCTGTTTGTTAATAAATGTTGCTGTGTGACAACTGGGACAAAGCTTTGACTCAGAAATATATTTTTGTTATTCTTTTCTGGAAAGAAAATTATATTGAGATATATATCGTATATCGCGATATATCATAACAATATCGAGATATGAATTTTGGTCCATATCGCCCAGCCTTATACTGAGGTTTTGCAAAAATCTCTGTTCCCTTAAAACTATAGCAGCTCGTCTTCTTTACAAATTTCATTTGAACATTTGAAGGCAGTACACTATTATGGGCTCTATACATTACCAACAAAATGTTGTAGTCCACTAAATCATAAAACTTTAGCAACTTAAGTTGTTGAAATAATATATTCGACGGATGACAGTAAGGCTTTCTTGTTATAATTCTCACAGCTCTTTTTTTGTAAAATAAAAATAGGCTTCGTTATGGTTTTACACGCCTTTCCCCAAACTTCAACACAATAAATTAAATGTGGAACAAAAATTGCATTATATAACAGATACAGAGCTTTATCATTCAACAAATCTTTCACTTTGTACAGCACTGCAGTAGATCTAGATAACTTAAGTTTAACTGAATTTATATGCTGTTTCCACGACAGTTTGTCATCAATAACTACACCCAAAAACTTCAGCTCGCTTACTCTGTGAACTTCAACACCATCAATTTTAAAAGAAAAATCCATTGTATTATTTTTATTACTAAATAACATACAATTAGTTTTATCTAGGTTTAATGATAGTTTGTTCAATTTAAACCAAGTTTGTAATTTAACAAACTCCATTTTTAACAACTCAGACATTTGATTCAAATCACTACCAGAATAAAAAAAGTAGTATCGTCAGCAAAGAGAACACATTTTAGAAGTCCAGACACCTTCACTAGATAATTCACATACAAAATAATCAACTTTGGTCCAAGTATTGAGCCTTGTGGGACTCCACATGTGATCTTGCAGAGGTTTGATCGTATATCGTCTATTTGTACAAACTGTTGTCTATCTTTCAAATAACTACATACCCACTGTAGTGCTAGTCCTCTAATACCATACTTGTTCAATTTATTAGTGAGAATGGTGTGGTCAATTGTGTCAAATGCTTTCTTTAAATCAATAAACAAACTTATACAATGTTGCTTTTGATCGATGGCTGTGGTAATTTGTTCCGTTAGTTCCATAAGAGCCATGGATGTAGAATTTTTTGATCTAAAACCATATTGACTGTCACTTAAAATATTGTATTTATCAAGAAATTTATCTAATCTGGTTACGAATATTTTTTCTAGAATTTTGGAGAAATGCGGCAACAATGATATTGGTCTGTAGTTGTTAAAGATGTATTTGTCACCATTTTTAAAGATAGGGACTACCTTTGCTACTTTCATATTTTCAGGGAATACACCCGTGGAAAAAGACAAATTGCATATGTATGTAAACGGTTCAATAACATGACTTATTATGTCCTTTACAACCATCATGTCCATATCAACCCAGTCCTTAGATTTTTTATCTGCAAATGTTTTAACTACTATCATTATTTCATCTTTATCAATTTCATGTAGAAACATAGTGTTTTCACAACCTTTGATTAAGTGACACACATCTTTATCAACTAATGGAATTGTTTTTGCAAGGTGTGGTCCCACGTTCACAAAATAATTATTGAATCCATTTACAATTTCATGTTCTTCTTGTATTTCATCATTTTCATCCACAAAATACTGAGACAAGCTCATATTATTTTTGCGTTTGTTCAAAACACTGTTCATCACTCTCCAAGTTGCTTTCATATCACCATTTGTTTTATGTAATAGTTCACTATAATATTCTCTCTTTTGTTTTTTTTATAATTCCCGTTAATTTATTTTTATACTTTTTGTATTTATTTTCCACCTCAGGAGTTCTGTTCTTCAAGAAACAAGAATACAGATAGTTATTTTTCTTGCATGCATTTCTCAATCCTGTCGTCATCCACGGTTGGTCGAATCTTCAAAAATATTTTGTTAAAAGAACGAGTTGTTATAATCTTAAGGGGATTAATCTTTTTGTTAAGCCATATTTTAGGACTAGTTCACGGGGTAGATCTACCATAATTCGAGGAATCGGACTATGGAATGAATTGGAATCAGACATTAAAGTGATTGAATCAATGGCTGCGTTCAAAAGACTGTTTAAGCTTAATCGATTAAAATTATACATTTAAACATGTTGGAAATTATATGTTACATGTGATGAAGAAGGTATAAAATATATACAATATATATTATACAATTAAAATGTAAATTTAGTTGTTCCTTTTCTTGAAAATCTAATGAGTTGTTTGTTTAATGAGTTTCATGAAGGTTGAAACCAAGTTATGGAAATCAAATGAGTTGGTTATATGAATTGTTTATTGGAGTATAAGGGGCAGAAAAAATAAGATTTTTTCTTCTTCTGCCGCCTTTCATTTTATAAATGTTTGTTTTTTATTTTTATGTATGTATTATTGTTGTGTTTTTATAAAATGAATAAATAAAAAAAAAAAAAAGTACGATTCTTAGTATAATTTTTTTGCACACAATTTTTTTATACAAAACATCCAAAATGTTCATAAACTCATCATATGATTTATTTACATCATCCACATACACATCATTCCAATTTTGTTTTTTCAAGTCATCTTTAAATATATCTAATGATTTTTTAGATGTGTTTATTTTTTTTGTTCTTATAATCGGTCTTGTAATACTATCTTCTTTATTATAAATTGTAAAAACTGGTAAATGATCAGTCAAATCAGCCATCAAAATACCACTTATTATTTTATCATCTGTTAAGTTTGTGAAAATATTATCAATTGTTGTGGAACTGTGCGTTGTTATTCTCGTTGGATTTGATATCAAAGGAATATTGACAGGCAACATGCCTTTATGTGCCTGAAGGCCTTGATATAGCTCTGCGTTCGGCCGTACACCGCTGTACGCCGTACTTACGCAGAGGCACAAGCGTAGCCCCGCAGGGCATGTACGCGCCAAGCTCAAATTTTACGACGGCGTACGCGAGCGCGTTGTCTCACAATAAACTGCCCGGCGCCAGACTGTTTTGTATGAGACACAAATGTATTAAATTCCCCTTCTTCATCCCTGATCTGGACTTTTCTTTTGTTTTGTTTTTTTGCCAAAAGTCAAGTGATCGCTTCCTCCTCCGCTGACTCCATGACTGAAATGATAAGGAAATGAATGAATTTGTCACAAGCGAACTAAACTCATGTCCAACGTGGCTGCGCGAGGTTCTAAATATTTCCTGGTGTTCTGGTGTGCTGGACCAGCGTTCCCTTAACATATAAACACTGAATACCGCTGTGTCAGAAGCTGTGTGAAGTGCCTTTTTCCCCCCCACCGGACCTGTCAATCAATTCAGTAGGCGTGTCAGTAAATGACCAATCAGCGACCTCAATTTGTCCTGTAGGTAAACGCTCCGCCCTGCTGTTGCTCAAATGACGTCAAGAATTTGGAGTGAAAACGCGAGAATTAACGCGAGAACGAACGCAGAGCTGTGCTTGTGAATGCGCGCGTAGAGCGGCGTACAGGCCTTACGCAGAGCTATATCTCGGCCTTTATACATAAGCAACAACATGTTATAATTAACCAAATCATAGAACTTCAGAATTTTCAGTTGATAAAATAGTCGACGGATATCTATAGTTTTTTTCATAATAATTCGTACAGCTCTTTTCTGTAAAATGAACAAAGGATTAGTTATAGTTTTACACGCTTTACCCCAGACTTCAATACAGTAAACCAAATAAGGAACAACTATTGCATTATACAACATAAACATTGCTTTATCAGTGAATAACTCTCTTACTTTATACAGAACTGCTATCGATCTAGATATTTATGTTCTCAAATTGTTCGTGTGAGGTCTCCATGTTAATTTCTCATCAATAATAACACCCAAAAATTTTACCTCACTAACTCTACAAATTTCAGTTCCATCTACCAAAAATAATAATAATAATAATAATTTTATTTAAAAGCGCCTTTCAGGACACCCAAGGACACTTAACAAACCAATACAGTGTAATACAGATCAAACAATATTAGTGACAAATTGAAATGTAAAATACATAAAGATTATAAAATGCAAAATAATAGAAATACATTTAGTAAAGTTAATGATAAGCTAGTCTAAAGAGATGTGTTTTCAGAGCAGTCTTGAACAGAGAAAGGGAGGTGTTGTTTTGAAGGTCTGGCTGTAGAGCGTTCCAGAGGTGAGGGGCAGAGCAGGTGAAGGCCCTGCTCCCCATGGTGGAGAGGCGGGCAGAGGGTACATGGAGATGTAGTGAAGAGGAGGATCTGAGAGAGCGTGATGGGATGGAGATTTGTAGGAGGTCAGATAGATAAGGAGGGGCAAGGTTGTGGATAGCTTTGAACGTGAGGAGTAGAATTTTGAAGATGATGCGTGATTTAACCGGGAGCCAGTGGAGCTGCTGCAGGACAGGAGTGATGTGGTTATAGTAGGAGGTTTGAGTGATGACACGGGCAGCTGAGTTCTGGACCATCTGTAACTTGTGGAGAGATTTGTTGGGGAGGCCGTAGAGAAGGGAGTTGCAGTAATCAATACGGGAAGTCACAAGACTGTGCACCAGGATGGCTGTGGAGCGGGGTGTGAGAGAAGGACGGAGACGGTTAATATTACGGAGGTGGAAATAGGCAGACCGAGTAATATTGTTGATGTGTGAAGTGAAGGAGAGAGTGGTGTCGAGGATGACACCGAGGCTCTTGACCTGAGGGGAGGGGGATAGCAGAGAGTTGTTAAGGGGGACGAGAAGATGTTCTGATTTTGAAATAGAGTTTTTGGTACCGACAAGAATGATTTCTGTTTTGTTGCTGTTTAGTTGAAGGAAATTGTTAGAAAACCAGTGATTTAGCTCAATGAGACAGTTGGTGAGGATGGAGGGTGGGTGGGTGGAGTTAGGTTTTGATGACAGGTAGAGCTGTGTGTCATCAGCATAACAGTGTGCATAAGATGTGACCTAGTGGAAGGAGGTAAATGATAAAGAGGAGGGGTCTGAGGACAGAGCCTTGGGGGACACCCGTGGAGACAGGGGAAGACTGGGAAGGGAAGGATTTAAGCTGAATGAATTGAGTGCGATCAGAGAGATAGGAGTTGAACCAGTCTAACGGGGTACCTGAGATGCCAATGGAGGTTAGTCTGTTGAGGAGGATAGAATGACAGATGGTGTCGAAGGCAGAACTTAGATCAAGAAGAATCAGGATGGACAGAAGACCAGAGTCAGCAGCAAGAAGAAGGTCGTTAGTATTTTTTACCAGAGCTGTTTCTATGTTCACACTCCAATGGAGTGTGAACATCTGTTTTTCTGTTGCTCTGTATCATCCATCCATCCATCCATCTTCTTCCGCTTATCCGGGGTCGGGTCGCGGGGGTAGCAGCCTAAGTAGGGAGGCCCAGACTTCCCTCTCCCCAGCCACTTGGAGCAGCTCCTCCGGGGGAATCCCAAGGCGTTCCCAGGCCAGCCGAGAAACATAGTCCCTCCAGCGTGTCCTGGGTCTTCCTCTGGGTCTCCTCCCGGTGGGACATGCCCGGAACACCTCACCAGGGAGGCGTCCAGGAGGCATCCTAACCAGATGCCCGAGCCACCTCAACTGGCTCCTCTCGATGTGGAGAAGCAGCGGCTCTACTCCGAGTCCCTCCCGGATGACTGAGCTTCTCACCCTATCTCTAAGGGAGAGTCCAGCCACCCTGCGGAGAAAACTCATTTCAGCCGCTTGTATCCGAGATCTTGTTCTTTCGGTCATAACCCAAAGCTCATGACCATAGATGAGGGTGGGAACGTAGATCGATCGGTAAATTGAGAGCTTTGCCTTTTGACTCAGCTCTCTCTTCACCACGACAGACCGGTACAGCGCCCGCTTCACTGCGGACGCTGCACCTATCCGCCTATCGATCTCACGCTCCAGTTTTCCCTCATTCGTGAACAAGATCCCGAGATACTTAAACTCCTCCACTTGGGGCAGGACCTCCTCCCCGACCCGGAGAGGGCATGCTACCCTTTTCCGGCTCAAGACCATGGCCTCGGATTTGGAGGAACTGATCCTCATCCCGGCCGCATCACACTCGGCTGCAAACCGCTCCAGTGAAAGTTGTAAATCACGAACTGATGAAGCCAGTAGGACCACATCATCTGCAAAAAACAGAGAAGCGATTCTAAGGTCACCAAAACGGATCCTCTCAACACCTTGGCTGCGCCTAGAAATTCTGTCCATAAAAGTTATGAACAGAATCGGTGACAAAGGGCAACCTTGGCGGAGTCCAACTCTCACCGGAAACGAGCCTGACTTACTGCCGGCAATGCGGACCAAGCTCTGACACCGGTCGTACAGGGACCTAACAGCCCTTATCAAAGGGCCTGGTACCCCATACTCTCTGTATCATGTAATAAGTTTTATCCAGATTTAATGATAACTTTTTTAGACAAAACCAATTTTGGATTTTCACAAATTCTGACTGTATTAACTCCAGCATTTGTTCTGTATCATCACCCTTACAAATAAATGTTGTCGTCTGCAAATAAAATACCGTATTTTTCAGACTATAGGTCGCAGTTTTGTTTTTGTTTTGTTTTTTGCCTAATTTGCATGCTCTGCGACTTATAGAGATGTGAGACCTATTTATGGATTTTTCCCCATATTTTTAGACCAATTTTTGGCTCAGATGTGATCATTTTTCATTTTGGCAAAAAAATGGTGCAGTACCACTTTTGTCCGCTAGGGGACACTTCCAGAGAGTCCACCGACCGTTTCCAGCTCATGTGTCCGAAAAAAGCCTCCTCTGCTCGGACTGACTCTGTCACTGCCCTGCCTCCTGCTCTGGAGGTAACTACTGTTTGCTGTGTTTGTTAGCTGTTGTTAGCAAGATAAGTCAAGAACCACAGGACAGATTTTTATCAAACTTACAGAATGTAATCACTGTATGGACATTTACAACTGTTTAGCTTTATGAGATGTTTGAGATAAAAAAAAATCAATCTTTTATCTTCGTTGTTAGCTGTTAGCTTCCGTAAACAGATACCTACTATTTAGATAAATAGCTCATAAACCACTCGGCAGATATTTTTTCAGCTGTGTAATTATATGGGTTTAATTTACAAACTGTTGACCTGTATGAGACATTTGAGATAAAATTTGATTTATTTATAATTTTATTTTTCCCCTCACTGGGCTGCCACCTTACCGTGGTGGAGGGGTTTGAGTGTCCCAATGATCCTAGGAGCTATGCTGTCAGGGGCTTCATGCCCCTAGTAGGGTCACCCAAGGCAGACAGGTCCTAGGTGAGGGACCAGACAA
The DNA here is from genome assembly GCA_038048925.1 of Garcialebias charrua. NCBI lineage: Eukaryota > Metazoa > Chordata > Actinopteri > Cyprinodontiformes > Rivulidae > Garcialebias > Garcialebias charrua. The sequence goes on along the minus strand of JBBPBX010011012.1, from coordinate 40,477 downwards.
AGCGCAGCCCAAAGACCCCTTATGATGAGTTCAATTAATGGAAACAATGTTCCCTCGCCCGGACGCGGGTCACCGGGGCCCCACTCTGGAGCCAGGCCCGGAGGAGGGGCACGTTGGCGAGCGCCTGGTGGCCGGGCTTTTACCCATGGAGCTCGGCCGGGCACAGCCCGAAGAGGAGACGTGGGTCCCCCTTCCCATGGGCTCACCACCTGTGAGAGGGGCCAAAGGGGTCGGGTGCATTGTGGAATGGGTGGTGGCCGAGGGCGGGGACCCTGGCGGTCTGATCCTCGGCTACAGAAGCTGGCCATTGGGACATGGAATGTCACCTCTCTGGTGGGGAAGGAGCCTGAGCTAGTGTGTGAGGTTGAGAGGTTCCGGCTAGAAATAGTCGGACTCACCTCAACGCATGGCTCTGGCTCTGGAACCAGTTTCCTTGAGAGGGGTTGGACACTCTTCCACTCTGGAGTTGCCCCTGGTGAGAGGCGCCGAGCAGGAGTGGGCATACTGGTTGCCCCCCATCTTGGTGCCTGTACGTTGGGGTTCACCCCGGTGAACGAGAGGGTAGCCTCCCTTCGCCTACGTGTGGGGGGACGGGCTCTGACTGTTGTTTGTGCCTATGCGCCAAACGGCAGCGCAGATTACCCACCCTTTTTGGAGTCCTTGGAGGGGGTATTGGAGGGTGCGCCTCCTGGGGACTCCCTTGTTCTGCTGGGGGACTTCAACGCTCACGTGGGCAATGACAGTGAGACCTGGAGGGGTGTGGTTGGGAGGAACGGCCCCCCTGATCTGAACCCGAGTGGTGTTCTGTTGTTGGACTTCTGTGCTCGTCATGGATTGTCCATAACGAACACCATGTTCAGGCATAAGGGTGTCCATATGTGCTCTTGGCACCAGGACACCCTAGGTCGCAGTTCGATGATCGACTTTGTTGTCGTCTCATCTGATCTGCGGCCGCATGTCCTGGACACTCGGGTGAAGAGAGGGGCGGAGCTGTCAACTGACCACTACCTGGTGGTGAGTTGGCTCCGATGGTGGGGGAGGATGCCGGTCAGACCTGGCAGACCCAAACGTATTGTGAGGGTCTGCTGGGAACGTCTGGCAGAGTCTCCCGTAAGACGGAGCTTTAACTCCCACCTCCGGGAGAGCTTTGAACACGTTCCGAGGGAGGCGGGGGACATTGAGCCCGAGTGGGCCATGTTCCGCGCCTCTATTGTCGAGGTAGCTTATCGGAGTTGTGGCCGCAAGGTTGTTGGTGCCTGTCGTGGTGGCAATCCTCGAACCCGGTGGTGGACGCCAGCGGTGAGGGATGCTGTCAAGCTGAAGAAGGAGTCCTATTGGGCCTTTTTGGCCTGTGGGACCCCGGAAGCAGCAGATAGGTACCGGCAGTCCAAGCGGCATGCGGCTCGGGTGGTTGCTGAGGCAAAAACTCGGGCGTGGGAGGAGTTCGGAGAGGCCATGGAGAATGACTTCCGTACGGCTTCGAGGCGATTCTGGTCCACCATCCGGCGTCTCAGGGGGGGAAAGCGGTACGCGACCAACACCATTTATGGTGGGGATGGCGTGCTGTTGACCTCAACTCGGGATGTTGTGAGTCGGTGGGCGGAATACTTCGAAGACCTCCTCAATCCTACTGGCACGTCTTCCACTGAGGAAGCGGAGCCTGGGGACTTTGGGTCGGGCTCTCCAATCTCTGGTGCTGAGGTCGCCGAGGTGGTTAAAAAGCTCCGCGGTGGCAAGGCTCCGGGGGTGGATGAGATTCGTCCTGAGTTCCTTAGGGCTCTGGATGTTGTGGGGTTGTGTTGGCTTACGCGACTCTGCAATATCGCGTGGACATCGGGGGCAGTTCCCTTGGATTGGCAGACTGGGGTGGTGGTTCCCCTATTCAAAAAGGGGGACCGTAGGGTGTGTTCCAACTATAGAGGGATCACACTCTTAAGCCTCCCTGGTAAGGTCTATTCAGGGGTTCTGGAGAGGAGGGTCCGTCGGATAGTCGAACCTCGGATTCAGGAGGAGCAGTGTGGTTTTCGTCCTGGTCGTGGAACACTAGACCAGCTCTACACCCTCAACAGGGTCCTGGAGGGTGCGTGGGAGTTTGCCCAACCAGTTTACATGTGCTTTGTGGACTTGGAAAAGGCATTCGACCGCGTCCCTCGGGGGGTTCTGTGGGGGGTACTCCGGGAGTATGGGGTACCAGGCCCTTTGATATGGGCTGTTAGGTCCCTGTACGACCGGTGTCAGAGCTTGGTCCGCATCGCTGGCAGTAAGTCGGGCTCGTTTCCGGTGAGAGTTGGACTCCGCCAAGGTTGCCCTTTGTCACCGATTCTGTTCATAACTTTTATGGACAGAATTTCTAGGCGCAGCCAAGGTGTTGAGAGGATCCGTTTTGGTGGCCTTAGAATCTCTTCTCTGTTTTTTGCAGATGATGTGGTCCTATTGGCTTCATCAGATCGTGATCTACAGCTTTCACTGGAGCGGTTTGCAGCCGAATGTGATGTGGCCGGGATAAGGATCAGTTCCTCCAAATACGAGGCCATGGTCTTGAGCCGGTAAAGGGTAGCATGCCTTCTCCAGGTCGGGGAGGAGGTCCTGCCCCAAGTGGAGGAGTTTAATGCCCCTTTTCCACTTGGTGGCGTGGGTCGCTTATGACGTCATATTTGCGTGCCAAGCGCGCGTTGGACAGCATTTCCATCTCACATGTGCGCCGCGCCGCACCAAGATTCCAGCCTCATCTCAGAGCAGGGTCGGTGCTGGCCGAAGCGAGCGAGCCGTGGGGGAGTGAGCGGTGGGGAGGAGGTGGACTTCCAGCCCAGCCTCCTGCCACGGAGTTTCAGGAAGTGGCTGCTGCGGCGAGGGAACAAACACGGAAGGACTTTACAAGATTAACACGGTAAAAACAATTATTTGTATTTAAAATTATAACAAAGATGTGTCTTAAGCTGAACTATTCCTTAATAATGTCACGTTGTGGTCAAAACGGCAGGATTTAAAAAAGTAGTTTCGCCATGTGCGCACGTGAGCCGGCATCGGCGTTCTTTCTTTTAATGTAGCTAAATAAAAGTTTAAAAAATATATTTCATAGCTGGCTTCATACCACGAGGGTTCCTCAGGTGAACAAGTCCTTAATAATGTCACGTAGTGTTCAAATCTGCTGGATTTAAATTGATTTGTTTTGACCACTTCCAAACCTGACACATGTGCTACTAAAATAAATTATAAAAAAATCGAATTTTAATTCAAATAACTCCAACAGCTTACAGTGTGCACATAAACATGTGAATACACTGTGTGAGTTTGAAGAATATCTGCTTTGTGGTTTCTGAGATATAAGACATGTGTTAAATAATAGTAGGAAAAAAAACAAGCTAGGTTGACACACTTATGTCTATTAAAAATTGAATTTTAATTCAAATAACTCCAACAGCTTACAGTATGCACATAAACATGTTGTGATTACAATCTGTAAGTTTGGAAAATATCTGCTTTGTGGTTTCTGAGATATTTGGTATATGAATATATATCTTATAAAATATATCTACATATAAAACTGTTTGTAGACTGAATTACCGGTAACCATGTTTTTCTTTTTTTACAGTTAAGAGGAAGAAGTCAACATCTGAATTTATCAACTTGTGTCTTCTGGAGGCCCATGAGACAACGAGAAAAAAATCATTTAGGTGTATGCAGTATTTATTGTTGTGCTTTTTTCACTTCTTAGTTTTCATAATAAACATTTTTTTCTTAAGTGGTCTCATTGAACAATAATTTCCTAAACATATTTTACAATGTTAAGTGTCTACAGTATAGTGTTTGTTTAAAAACATACTGGAAGTTAAGAATATTTTGCATTTGCCCTTTAAATATTCATAAGAAAAAAGATTATTAGATTTGAACAGCCATCCATCCATCCATCCATCCATCCATCCTTCCTGATGTCGGGTCGTGGTGCAGCAGCTTTCCAAGGATGCACAGACGTCAACATGAACCCATCCATCCATCTATCCTTCCTGATGTTGGGTCGAGGTGCAGCAGCTTTTTCCGGGGTGCACAGACGTCAACATCAACCCCGATGAAGCTGTTCTTGGATGCCCAAATGAGTTTCCTGATCAACAAACATTTAATTATTAATACTTTGTTTTTACGTTTAAAGAAACACGCTTTTAATGTTTAACGGACAGTTTAAACCAAATTATCCATTTGCATTTGACTTTGAATTATCCCTGACAAAATATTACCGTTTAAATTTAATGAAATACTAACCTTTAATATTACAGGGCCAATTGAAACCTAATTAATTCCTAATCTGTACCTTACTGTAAAAATAGTTTAACTGATTACAGGGCAGTGCGATCGATGTGTTAAGCAATGTTAACAGGATCCTTGTGCATATATGAGAATAATCTTTATTATAAAGAAACAAAATGGAAAACACATGGGTTTAAAACAAGCTGAAAAGGCAATAAAGTAAGATTAGAGCATTAAATAGCTCAAGGGACATTACCGCCAACAGGTGGTGAGACAAGGTCCTGCAGGGTGTTCTTCTTCTAACGTTTAGTGGTGGCTAGTAAATAGCTTGAGGTAACACTACCGCCACCACGTGGTAGGACGAGTGAGATTCTACACCCCGCCCACAGAAGGGCTGCAGTAGTGAATGGAGACAAACCTACATGTGAGCCGAACTGAACCAGACCGGACCAGACTGAGCCGCTCTGGGCCGAGCAAGTGGAAAAGGGGCATAAGTATCTCGGGGTCTTGTTCACGAATGAGGGAAAACTGGAGCGTGAGATCGATAGGCGGATATAGTGCTGGGCGATATGGAAAAAATCATATATCACGATATGGACTTTTTTATATCACGATAACGATATATATCACGATTATACAACATGATGTGTTTGTATAGGAAAAATTTGGACCAAAGTTTTATTTTTATTTTTATCAAAAAGAAAATAACAAACAGCATAACAAGGCATACAATCAGGGTTCCCGCGGGGTCTTAAAAAGTCCAAAAAAGTCTAAAATTTCAAAATATCGATTTTAGGCCTTAAAATAGTCTTAAATTTGCTGAATTATTGTGTTGAAGTCTTAATTTTTTTTGAAGAGGTCTTAATTTCGTGCGCCGTCGTAATCCTGCCTCAAGTGCTAAAAAAAAGCTTCCTACATGAGCCACGTGACAAACATGCAGCGTGTTGCAGCTCGGGCAGTGTGTGTGTTCGGTGTGTGCGTCGCGCGGTCTCACTTCAAGTACAGAGAGCTCGTCTTCCGCTAGCCCCCACCCCGCTCTGACCTGCTGTCCCCTCTGTCTTCACGGAGCTGTTTTGTTCACCGGTAGAGCTTTGTCAAAGCTGGGTTACTGGATAAAGTAAAAAAAAGAAAAAACTCTGCAGCGCGCTGCATGTGTGGCTCGAACAGAGAGGAGGGAGACGGAAGTGAACAGAGACTGTTTTCAAAGTTATTTTACAAATGACCGACGCGACGCACAGAAAACTGTTTGAGTCCTTCAAAGTGTGGGAGCACCTGACGCCTCATAAAGATAAAAATTTCAACATGCAGCTTTCAAAAGTGACGACGCGACACGAGATAACCACGCGGTGACGCGGATGAAATGTAAACATGACGGAGTTGTAAACTAACTTCACCACGATGAAGGAAGAACAGCAGGTAACAGTCTATTAAACCATATTTGTTCTGTTTCAAGGTGAGAAAACGTAATGTCAGCTGCTTGTTTCTTAGCTGTGACAGTGACAAAGAACGTGTGTGTTTTTATTTTTAATGTAACGGTACAAGCAGTGTTTAAATGTGATTTATAAATAAATCTAACACAAAGATGGTGATAATTTAATGATTTAGCTTCAACTATTAATTTGCTGGTAAATTCTGAAGACACTGCATTGTATGGAAGGATGAATTGCATTTAAACAGGAATTACAGTAATTTATTTAATCTACTCAAGTGTGTGTAATTAGTATTTTGTGTGTGTGTGTGTGTGTGTGTGTGTGTGTGTGTGTGTTTAACCTAGCACTGTAAGTGAAACAAGGCATTTCTTGAGTTACTGTAAATTATGATATAATACATATAAACTCTCTCTCATTCCAGAAAACAACAAACAATGACAGCCTTCATGATGGACAGACATCATGCACACCACAGCAAGCAGCAGAGACTGAAAGATCCTTACATGAACGTCACTGACATGAGGCCTCTGTCGATGGTTGAAGATGAAGGCTTCACTGCCACAACAATCCACATCTTTAATCCAGGTTACACTCGTCCCTCAAGGACACATTTTCCAAAGTAGCTACATATTGTGCAGGTATAAAGCATACATTTGTATATATGTTTGTGTACATTTATTTTTTTATTGAAGCTATTTGACTAACTTTTTTATTTTTTAATTATTCAATATTTTACTAACAGAATAGTCAAGTAGCAACCTGTTTTTTGTGCGATTTCATATGTCAATCAAATTTTGGAATAAAGAGGTGATAATTAAAACTTTTTTTTTTTTTGCCGATAGGTCTTAAATTTGATTCATACTGGTCTTTAAAAAGTCTTAAAAAGTCTTAAATTTGAGTCGTTGAAACCTGCAGAAACCCTGTACAATACACATAAACAATAACAGTTGAAAAGACAAACTAAGCAGAGAATTATTAATAAAGTTCTAAACGGCAGCATAAAAAAGAACAATTTGAGAAACAACACAAAATTAAAATTGCGTGTGCAAGAGGACTAAGGAGTTTCAAGTTTTATGATAAGCTAATAATATATTTGTATAAGGACGGTGCTTTTGGGAGTTTGCAGCGTTTAAGTACATCCTTAAATATATTTACTTCACTTTAAAAAAATACAAAATAAGGGAGAAGTTTTCAAGTAGAAAAGGAGTTTCTACTTTGGTCCAAATTTTTCCTGCAGGTGGCGGTAAAACAACGGCTGCTAATAAAACTCACGAAATGGTAAATGGAGCTTATTTATATAGCGCTTTCCAGCCCCCTGTGAGGAGCCCCAAAGCACTTTACAATACCAGCCATCCACCCATTCATTCAGACATTCATACACCGGTAGTGGTAGCCTGCCTTGCAAGGCGCCATCCAGACCTACCGGGAGCAACTCGGGGTTAAGTGTCTTGCCCAGGGACACAACGACACATGGTGGGCGGATGCGGGATTCGAACCTCCAACCTTCCGATCAGGGGTCGACTGCCATTACCACTACACCACGGCCACGAAGAAGAAATCCGCTCTGGAAGCTGGAGTAAACAAGGCAAGAAACAGAAAAGAGAAAACGTTGCGTCTGATTCCCGTTCTGTTGTGTCTCTGGTCTGTTTTGTATTGGTTAACTGGACCAGAGTTCGGACTCAGTTGGACTCTGGGTTCGTGTCCTCTGGGTTCGTGTCCTCTGGACCCATTTTGTCTCCGAGTTTCAGCGGAGCAAAATAATGGAAGCTAACAAGGTGAGCTTCCAACTCTTTTTGGTAAAAGTTCTTCCTCGGGCTGCCTGCGCAGCTGTTTCTCCATGTGACACCGGCTTCATGCCGGCTGCGTCTCTGCGTCTCTCGAGTTTAACAACGTAAAGCATGTGTCGCAAACCCGCGCGTGCGTCAAACACAAAGCAACGCCGTCAATCGCTAAACAACTGAAGCTTCTTTGCGTCGCAACGCAAACAGTTATTTTTTCTTATTTATCATGATAGAGACGATAGAAGGAAAGTAGCACGATAGACATGTTTCTATCGTCCCCACGATATATATCGCCATATCGCACAGCCCTAGGCGGATAGGTGCAGCGTCCGCAGTGAAGCGGGCGCTGTACCGGTCTGTCGTGGTGAAGAGAGAGCTGAGTCAAAAGGCAAAGCTCTCAATTTACCGATCGATCTACGTTCCCACCCTCATCTATGGTCATGAGCTCTGGGTTATGACCGAAAGAACGAGATCTCGGATACAAGCGGCTGAAATGAGTTTTCTCCGCAGGGTGTCTGGACTCTCCCTTAGAGATAGGGTGAGAAGCTCAGTCATCCGGGAGGGACTCGGAGTAGAGCCGCTGCTTCTCCACATCGAGAGGAGCCAGTTGAGGTGGCTCGGGCATCTGGTTAGGATGCCTCCTGGACGCCTCCCTGGTGAGGTGTTCCGGGCATGTCCCACCGGGAGGAGACCCAGAGGAAGACCCAGGACACGCTGGAGGGACTATGTTTCTCGGCTGGCCTGGGAACGCCTTGGGATTCCCCCAGAGGAGCTGCTCCAAGTGGCTGGGGAGAGGGAAGTCTGGGCCTCCCTACTTAGGTTGCTACCCCCGCGACCCGACCCCGGATAAGCAGAAGAAAATGGATGGATGGATGGATGGATAATTTATTTTCGCAGCGCACGCGACGGATTTGGAAAAAGTCAAAGCGAAACAATTTAATTCCAGCAGATTAGACCATTTCGTGAATTTATTAAGGAACGGTTAAGCTCAGGAACCCTTGTGCTATAATGTCAGCTATAATTTTTAGCAAACAAATAATTGTTTTTACCTTGTTAATCTTCTTAAAAGCCTTGCTGTGCGGTCCTGTGGCAGACATTTGCAACAGAGCTAAACACTCGGACCACATTTCCGGGTTGTCTCAGCGGTGACGCTTCACGTCAGCGGTGGATGACGCGTTATGTCGGCGGTGACGTAGGTGCGACCTATATGTAGGTGCGACCCGTTTATGGATTTTTCCAATTTTTTGGCAATAATTGGACAAAACGACCTATATTCCGGTGCGACCTACAGTCCGAAAAATACGGTGCATCTAAAAATGTCTGACACATTAACCACGTCATTTACATATAAATTAAATAACCTGGGTCCAAGTACTGAGCCCTGAGGCACTCCAAATGTGATATTACTAAATTTGGATCTCATGTCATGAATTTGAACAAATTGTTTTCAATCATCCAAATAACTATTTACCCACTTTAATGCTGTCCCTCTAATACCATATTTATATAGTTTATCAAGAAGAATTCCATGATTATAGTATCAAATGCCTTCCTTAAATCAACATAAATACTAATACAACTCTTCCTTTGATCAACTGCATTTGTTATTTGTTCCACCAGTTCAACAAGTGCCATTGATGTAGAATTATTATTTTTTAATCCATATTGACTGTTACTTAGTGTGTTTTGTTTATCAATGAATTGATCCAATCTGATCCCAAAAAATTTCTTTAAAATTTTTGAAAATTGTGGCAACAGTGATATTGGTCTATAATTATTAAAGTCATGCTTATCCCCATTTTTTAAAAGTGGAACCACTTTGGCTGTTTTCATATTATTTGGAAATATTCCTGATTTGAATGACAGGTTACAGATGTGTACAAATGGCTCAATGACATAACTCATTATATATTTTACAAACATCATATCCATGTCAACTCAATCCTTAGATCTTTTATCTGCAAGGTCATTTACAACATCCATTACCTCTTCTTTGTTAGTTCCTTCCAAAAAGATACTATTGGCACAACTCGTAATTTTGTGATTCACGTTTGTATCTACTGTAGGTATTTTGTTTGCAAGGCTTGGGCCAACATTTACAAAATAATTATTAAACTCATTTACAATCACATTTTGGTCATGGATATCATTACCATCCTTAACAAAATATTGTGGAATACTTGATTTGGATTCATGATTTTTTTAGAACGCTATTCATTATTTGCCATGTTGTTCTCACATTACCATTACTTTTGTCTAATAAATTACTATAATAGTCCTCAAATGTTTGGTGAGGATTCTTGTTTTTTGGTATGCTAATCAGCACATTATGTAAAATAGGAAAGCTCTGTATCAAATCCCTTCGGTGTTTCAAATAGTGTGAGACAGGGTAGCATCCTGTCTCCCTTTTTATTAATATGTACATGGATGATCTATCAAAGCTTTTAAATGACTGTGGAACAGGCTGTAGGGTTAGTAACAGGATCATCAACCGTTTAATGTATGCTGATGTTTTAGTAATTTTTTGTCCTTATACTGCTGGCAAACAAGAGCTGCTGCAGGTGTGCTCTGATTATGGAAAAGACTTTGATATAAAATATAATTCTAATAAAAGTAGCATAATAATTCTGTGGAGCAGAGAGGACTCTGAGTTGATGTTCCCTGATTTCTTTCTGTTGTGCAACAGGCTGAATGTCAGTGATGAATGTAAATACTTTGGGCACTATGTGACTGCATTCCTGTCAGATGATAGAGACATTTACAGTCCATGTCGTATGCTCCATGGACAAGCTAACACGCTAATCCGTAGATTTGGAATGTGCCCTACATCTGTTAAGATCCAATTCTTAAAGGTCTACTGCACTCCTATGTATCCTGCTCACCTGTGGATATGTTATAAAAGGAACAGTATGTATAGACTACATACATACATATGGTTGTGTCCATATCACCCAGCTCTAGCATGACCTCAGCAAAGTAAGGAGTACTTTCAGGAGGATTAACCCTCACAAAGCAACTGGCCCAGACAACATCCTCGGGAAAGTGTTGAAAGAATGTGTTGATTAGCTCTGCAAGGTGCTGGTCGACATCTTTAACTCCTCTCTTACCCTGGCAACAGTTTCCACTTGCTTGAAGACTGCCACCATCATCCCAGTCCCAAAGAGCTCTACAGTGACTGGTCTGAATGAATACTGGCCAATAGCCCTCAACCTCGATAGTTGCTAAATACTTCGAAAAACTGGTCATGACCCACATCAAAACAACCATCAACATCAACGAGGACCCTCACCAGTACGCAGAGAGTAATGAACCTGTAGAATCTATTTTGATATAGAGCTGCAGGTAATCTGCATAACATTGAAAAGAGATCCTGTGGTGAGTGATAATGTCACCGAGAGGGAGGTTGTAGAGGGTAAATAATGTGGGCCCAAGGACTGACCCCTGAGGAACACCACAGGTGACCGTGTGGGTCTGAGATCTTGCTTCCCCAATGGAGACATACTCAGATCTGTCAGAGGTAAGAGCGGAGCCATTCCAGAGTTGTCTCAGTCAGTCGTGCAGTGTGTTGTGGGCAGTGGAGAAGGATCCACAGTATCAAAAGCTGAGCTCAAGTCCAGGAGGATCAGAAGGGAGGGAGAACCAGCATCAGCTGCCATCAGAAGGTCATTTGTGACCCTGACCAGAGCTGTTTCCGTGCTATGAGCTGAACGAAAGTGGGACTGGAATACTTCATAGATATTATTAGCGGTTAGCTGGTCATGTAGCCGGGCTGCCATAAGTTTTTCCATCACTTTGGACAAAAATGGAAGGTTGGCAACAGGTCTAGTTGACATGATAGGCTGGATCCTAGGTGGGCATCTGAAGAAGAGGTTTGATTGTTATTTTCAAGGTAGGTGGGACAAAACCAGTTTGGATGGAGACTTTTATCACAGATGTGATCAAAGCACTGATGAAAGAGATGTTTCTTTTCAGCAGAGCAGCCCTGTATTGCGCAATACTGGTCATGTGTGTGGGAACTATGTATTGGGACTCTGTTTGTGTGTGTGTATGTGTGTGTGTGTGTGTGTTTGTGTGTGTGTGTGTGTCCCCATTTGTTATATTTGTGAAAATACTATCAATTATTGTGGCACTATGAGTTGTAATTCTTGTTGGCTTTGATATCAATGGATACAGATTTAAACTATACATTGCATTTATAAATGTACTGATGTTATTTGAATCCGTTTTATTTCCAAAATCAATCTTAACGTCTCCACACAAAAAAAAACTTTTTTATTACAGCTCTTTTCCAATAGCTCCAAGATTTTATCAGTGAATATTTCTATATTTGATCCTGGTGATCTATATACACAACTTGTTATTATGTTTTTATCATTCTTGTTTATTATTTTTATTGTTATCATTTCCATGATATTATCAACAATTATTGACATTTCGCTAATTAATTTACATTTTATTTCATTGTTAACAAATAGAGCGACTCCACCACCTCTTATTATTTCTGTTCATATGATATAATTCATAACCTTCGATGTAAACATTTGTGTTATCATCATTGAGCCGTGTCTCTGACAGTGCTCTTATCGTAAAAGTTCTTTTCAATAGACCTTTTACCAGTTGACATCATCACGCAAAGCTCGCCTGAAACGAGCGTTCTGATTGGACGGCCAAAAGCCGAAACCGGATGCAGGGGGTGGGAAGGAGCCGAGGAGCTTCGTAATGATAGTGAGTTGTAATTTAGAAGCTTGTTTTCTTAAAATAGTGAACAACCACTGGTCAAAATGCCTGAACATTGTGCCGCGGATACGAGAGGAGGTGATTGTGTGCGCTGATGGAAAATGGGGAAATCCTTCAGGCTTTTTGCGACTGTCCAGCAGGGTGAGTCGTTGTGTGTCGTTGTCAACAACCTGTATATCCAAGCGTCAGAAATAAATGTTTTAAATTTCTCACACCAATACTTCTGATATTTAGACTGGTTTGGTTATTGTTACAGGTTTAACATCTTCTGTTAGCTGCTATAACTAGCGCCATGTCTTCATAAGAGCCGTCAGTATTAGCGCAGTATGTAAACGAAAACATGACGTTTGAGTCAGTCACACCATGTTTTAAATTTCTCACACCAATACTTCTGATATTTAGACTGGTTTGGTTATTGTTACAGGTTTAACATCTTCTGTTAGCTGCTATAACTAGCGCCATGTCTTCATAAGAGCTGTCAGTATAAGCACAGTATGTAAACAAAAACATGACGTTTGTGTCACACAAATGTTCACTGCGTCCTTATTTCTTATTTGATTTCTGTAAACTATGTCTTAAATACAACTGAGACAATTGGTGATGTTGTGATGTGAAAAATAAGAACTATCCCAAGAGATACATTTATTATAGCTTTCCTGGGAAAATTTAATTATGTTTGATAACGTATTTACTATTGCACTTTTGACACGCTGTTTA
>JBBPBX010011012.1:12260-26825 GCA_038048925.1 Garcialebias charrua | reverse complement strand
CCGCGGCGGCCCCTGTCCAGTCTCCACGCCATCAGAGACCTGCCAGAAGTTCAAAAAGTCTTTAAATGTCTCACAAGCAGAATCAGATTTAATAGACCTTTTACCAGTTGACGTCATCGCGCATGCGCACTCGCATTTTTCCAGAATTTTCCGGAAGTTGGGGGGTGACGCGTCAATACTACTCTGGTGTATTCATTACTGCCAACGGTCGCGGTGGGGAAATATGACTTTTATTGTGTTTATAATTGTTCCAGGCAACGTAAACGAGTAAAAGAAAAAGGTGAGACTTGTTCGTTTTACCAAGTCCCTCTAGGAAAGTCGAGTATAGTGACTAAAAGAAGGAAGATGTGGCTTCAAGCGCTTCGCCGGCAGGACTTCACCCCGACACAAAGCAGCAACGTGTGTAATCGTCATTTTTTTATCTGGCATGGCCATTAATGATCCAAGCTCCGTGGATTACGTTCCTACATTACATCTTGGATATGGGAAACAGACAAAACAGAGAACAACCTCCCGCAGCAGAATGCTACTGGACAGTTGCTAAGCTAGCAGCTAGCTAGGTCTACTACGAGACCTCGCTGTTCCTCAGTCCACTGCCTGTGTTGAAGTTTCAACCTGTTTCAACCTGCGACATGCAAAGAGATTCTTCCTTCAACCCCCCTGAAGAAATAACAGGTGAATAAAATAGCATAAAACATGCAGCTGTATAAAAATGAACAGACCACTGCACTGTTAGCTGTCATCATTTGAACTCTTTCTGCGTTGAAAAAATATACAGTAGTAGTTTCCACAAGACAAACATGTTTTATTAACATTATTTGAGGTCTGACTTTAAAAACATTTCAGCCATTTCTCTGTTTCTGTAAGTTATTCGCACAGTTTTGCTGGGAGCATCGGTGAAATGCTGTCACAGAAAAAAAAAGCAATCCTGTCATCAATGTGTATAAGCATACAGTTTAACTATACATAAGACTGTTTTGTTTATTGTCAAATATGAATTAATACTTTGTTTTACAGCAGCAACTGGCCAACAACTCCTTGCTGACAAAGGGTTTGATGTCAAGTCAGAGGTGGAAAAAGGGCGTTCAACCCCCCTGAAGAAATAACAGGTGAATAAAATAGCATCAAACACTGTGCAGCTCTATAAAAATGAACAGACCATTGCACTGTTAGCCTGTTATCATTTGAACTCTTTCGGTGTTGAAAAAATATACAGTAGTAGTTTCCACAAGCCAAACATGTTTTATTAACATTATTTGAGGTCTGACAGCACTGCATCTTTAAAAACATTTCAGCCATTTCTCTGTTTCAGTAGCTATGTTTCCATCCAATTTAAATTCGATTTTTGAGCGAATTTTAGAAAATTTCGCTAAAATGTAAATTAAAATTATGAGGATCAGAAGTGTTTCCATTAACTGGCTTGAAGCGCATCTGCAATGCCACGCAAAGCGTCTCTACGTCAGACGTCAGCGTCATTACGTCACACGTCAGCGCCATACGTCAGACGTCAGCGTTACGCACTTCCACAGTAAACAGGAAGTAGCGTTTGAAAACAGACATCTCGGCAAAATGGAGAGAATATTTCAGGTATGTGTTGCTATCGGGCAAGTTGTATTTATTCTGTCATGCCAACTAGTTTTAGCGATGTTACATGTTGTCCGGAGCGGAAACAGCTGATCAGTCACGTGACGTGAATGTTCGCTGCGGCAGAACTGAGTCGGCTAATCTGTTTCCATCTGTCGTTTAGCCGACTCAGCTCTGAATCGACTCCCCAAAAACTACCTCAAGCGAGCGTATAAACTTTAGAGCGACTTAGAGGAAGTTAACTCGAATTATGCCGTTTCCATTTAGCTTTTCTGATGCGATGCTTCATAATGCGCACCTAGAAACCTTGATGGAAACACGCCTTGTAAGTTATTCGCACAGTTTTGCTGGGAGCATCGGTGACATGCTGTCACAGAAAAAAAAAAAGCAATCCTGTCAATGTGATGCTTAACTCTACATAAGACTGTTTTGTTTATTGTCAAATATGAATTAATACTTTTTGTTTTACAGCAGCAACTGGCCAACAACTCCTTGCTGACAAAGGGTTTGATGTCAAGTCAGAGGTGGAAAAAGGGAAGCTAGTCTGAACCTGCCCCATTTTCTGCATCCAGCATCCAGACACAACCACTAGACCACTAGACTGAGGAACAGCTTCTACCCTGAGGCTGTTAGACTCATGAATAAATAAAAATAAAATAAAAAAATAAACACTGCAAAATATCACATTGTGCTGATGCTGATCTGTTTTCTTGTTGCTGTGTTCATCTGTGACCATCTGCTCATACAAACTCATGTTCGTGCTGCTGTTTATTCCCACTATATTAAGCTTAGTGTATTACTAGTTGATGTTTTTCTTAGTTAATTCTAGATGTTATTACTGTTTTTCTCTTGCATTTGTTGTTGGATGTAACTGGGACCCCGTGTACATAATCTCGTTTTCATCACATGTACCACATGCGGTGCAAATGACAATAAAGACTCTCTGACTCTGACAAGCAGTTCACTGAGGAAGAGGTATGTATTGTACAAGGAGTGTTGTGACCTTTTTTAGCAGTAAGTGCAATAAAGTAAAAATATCTTTATAAGTACAGGTGTTTCCGGCAGCGTCTAACTGGCCCGGCGGTGCACAAAGATTCGCTTGCCCGCTGGGCCGACACGCATTTATGGACCTGTCAGGCCTGTCATGATCCAAATATATATATTTTAAATAAATTATGTCGACCGTGACATCACATTTGTTGAAGTTTTTGAAGGACATCACGCTAATCCAATGAAAACTCACAGCACTCCTCAGCTGGCTCAGTCATTCCCTCCCCAATTTGACCAAATTTATATACTGTATTCAAATCCATGTTTATTACAGTAATTGATTAATGAAATAGTGTACACATCCCAAAACAGACATTGATTGTAGTACATTAAATTTAGAAATGAACACACCAACCTTTAAAAATAAAGAAACTGTGCTCTAATTTGACTTTTAGTGAAGTGGAACTTTTGTTTAGTTAAATTTTTTAATCTGTTAATATACAAATGCTGTTTTAGTCACATTTTTGTTGGTGTAAATTTTCATACTTTTATACTATTATGAAAAAACTCAGGACAGTGTTACACTTTTTTACTATTTTATGCTTATGTTTATTAAATGTTTTAGTGTTTAGTGTTTAGATGGTTACTGTTGCACCGAGGGACTGAGAGAAACGCAATTTCGGTCCTGTGTATGTCCTGTACATATTGCAGTTCTGACAATAAAGTTGACTTTGACTTTGATTTTATGATTTTGAATCTCTCTAGATAAAGAAAGAGCATTTACAACAAAAACAGGTCAGTCTCTCTTATCATGGTGACCTAACCAGGCCGAAAGAAAATCCTCTTTATGACTCTGCTGTTGTCAGAGCTGTTCTCTAGTTCAGCTCTCTGGTCATCCAATGACTTAGCAAAAAAAAAAAAAACATAAACATTACACTGTCTAAAGTCTCCAAGTTGTCAGAGAAGGCATCATTAAAAAAAAACATTAGCAGGTTACTGTCTGTCCTAGGCTGCTGTCCTTAACAAGTGAAATGACAAACACATCTTCTGGTATGTGCTGGTGAAGATTCTCAGTCGTCCAGGACATGATAAAATCAGAACAAGCGCTCAATGCAAAAACAACTGGACTTTATTTGTTGCAGAAAGGGTGAAACGTTTTCTGCAACAAATAAAGTCCAGTTGTTTTTGTATTGAGCGCTTGTTCTGATCTTCTGGTATGTGTTGTTTCTGTTTGTGACTTATATAAATAATGTGTGTGCTTGTGAGACATTTAAAGATGTTTTGAACTTCTGGCAGGTCTCTCTGATGGCGTGGAGATTGAACAGGGGCCTCGGTCGTCAGCTACTTCATCTGCCGGAGAGTCTGGATCGAGAACTGCAGCCAGGGTCTTTGAGCATATCTTAAAAGAAAAAAAACATGAAGTTTTAAAATCTAGACAAAATAAAGGAATTAAAGAAACATACAGATAAGCGTTATTGGTTTTTAATGTTTACTACTACAACCTGCAATAGGTCAAGAATGGCTCCACGCTCAAAATGTCCTTGTGAAGACCAGCCAGCAGTGATGGGGGCTCATTCCGGTCATCAGGATGTCGTGGGTCAAAACGCAGGCTGTTCAGCGTTCTCCTGGAAAACTTCTCAACACAGATGTCATGCCTTAAATGACACCAACATGAAAAATGTGGTTGATATCTAACACATATTAGCAAATCTGTTTGTAGAAGTGTTTTTTAAAAAATGTCAAAAAACTATTCCAGATCTTACCATTGTAGAAAACATTTAAAACCGTACATATGTGATTGCATTTATTATCTAGTGCCACTAGAAAACAACAATAATTAACACAATACAATAAACTACAATTGTACAATGTTGAATAGTTTTTTGACTGGGATAAGACAAGATAAGTGATATTGTATTATTCCAGTTGTTGGTGAAGTTTCACTGAAAGTCACCTTTCTGGGTATTTGTGTTATAAGCGTAATATGAAATGTCTTCAGGAACACTGATTAAACTCACTTTAAAACTTGCAGCTCATCCAAGTAGCAGGTGCAGTTCGTTTTTGGGCTGGTCTCTTCCATGTACAAGGTAACTGGGTGCAGGTTGGTTTAGAATGTATTTCCAGCATGGTTGCAGCCACCTCGTCTGCAAAAACAATCACAAACACAATATACAACTATTGTATGTGTCATTATGGAATTCACATGCAAAATATATTGTTTGTAATATATTTAAGATTTTCACACATTTTACGTCTAAAGTGTAAGC
Source organism: Garcialebias charrua (assembly GCA_038048925.1). NCBI lineage: Eukaryota > Metazoa > Chordata > Actinopteri > Cyprinodontiformes > Rivulidae > Garcialebias > Garcialebias charrua. Next base: position 21,984 of record JBBPBX010011012.1, on the reverse strand, counting down.
TGTATAAACAGCATAAGTGCATTAGTAAATCAAAGATAATTAAATTTCCCTAGGAAAGCTAATAAATGTATCTCTTGGGATAGTTATTATTTTTCACATCACAACATCACCAATTGTCTCAGGCTTAATTTAAGACATAGTTTACAGAAATCAAATAAGAAATAAGGACGCTGTGAACATTTGTGTGACTCAAACGTCATGTTTTTGTTTACATACTGTGCTAATACTGACGGCTCTTATGAAGACATGGCGCTAGTTATAGCAGCTAACAGAAGATGTTAAACCTGTAACAATAACCAAATCAGTCTAAATATCAGAAGTATTGGTGTGAGAAATTTAAAACATTTATTTCTGACGCTTGGATATAAAGGTTGTTGACAACTACACACAACGACTCACCCTGCTGGACATTCGCAAAAAAGCCTGAAGGATTTCCCCATTTTCCATCAGCGCACATAATCACCTCCTCTCGTATCGGCGGCACAATGTTCAGGCATTTTGACCAGTGGATGTCCACTATTTTAAGAAATCAAGCTTCTAAATTACAACTCTATCATTACGAAGCTCCTCGGCTCCTTCCCACCCCCCTGCATCCGGTTTCGGCTTTTTGCCGTCCAATCAGAACGCTCGTTTCTGGCGAGCTTTGCGTGATGACGTCAACTGGTAAAAGGTCTATTGAGGCAGATGCACGCAAACAGTCATGCAGTGAAGAGAGGGCACAGCAACACAAAGGTATAAATTGATAACAGATATGAAGGAGAACGAAGACATTACCTTGCAACGTTCAGGGTTGCGTGTCTCCACCAAGCATGGATTCCTGGCAGCCTTCAGTGACCGGCTGGCCATCAACTATCCAAATATGGAACACACTGCCAGTTTCCATCAGGAACTGTGGCACCTACTCCAGCTTTAAAAATTCTCTGAAACTTTGGCTGAAAACTAATCAGAAGTGCACTCATGTGTAGATTACTTTGTCTATTTTCTTATGGCATCATATTTTTATTGTAATTTTATGTTGTGTTATGTGCTATATAGGTGATGTTTGTATTTTTCTCCGCTCTTTTGTTTTATGGGACGTTTCTTATTCTTACCTGCCTTAGGACAACGGATGAAAATTAGCTATTGTGCTAACTCCGGCATATTTACATTGATGCTAACTGCTGTTATGTTGATTAATATGCATTGTCCTAACTTAATCCGTCAGAGATAAAAAATCCAGCAAATTTTTGGGATGCGACAAACATGTACATCAAGCATCACACTGAACAGAAAACATGCTTATTACACTCAGATTCAATGCCAGCTGTACTCCTACGAAGTATCAGAGTGTAGAAACAGTGAAGACTTTTCTTTCATGCAGAAGCTGCTATCCAAAGCTGAAAGTTTTCCATCCATCCATCCATCCATCTTCTTCCGCTTATCCGGGGTCGGGTCGCGGGGGTAGCAGCCTAAGTAGGGAGGCCCAGACTTCCCTCTCCCCAGCCACTTGGAGCAGCTCCTCCGGGGGAATCCCAAGGCGTTCCCAGGCCAGCCGAGAAACATAGTCCCTCCAGCGCGTCCTGGGTCTTCCTCTGGGTCTCCTCCCGGTGGGACATGCCCGGAACACCTCACCAGGGAGGCGTCCAGGAGGCATCCTAACCAGATGCCCGAGCCACCTCAACTGGCTCCTCTCGATGTGGAGAAGCAGCGGCTCTACTCCGAGTCCCTCCCGGATGACTGAGCTTCTCACCCTATCTCTAAGGGAGAGTCCAGCCACCCTGCGGAGAAAACTCATTTCAGCCGCTTGTATCCGAGATCTTGTTCTTTCGGTCATAACCCAAAGCTCATGACCATAGATGAGGGTGAAAGCTGAAGGTTTTATCTGGAGAAATTGTGAAGTTCCCCGTGATGTTTTTGCACAATGTCAACATGATCACAACAGAAGCTTTTCTCATTTTACTGATTAAAATACAGCTGAAGTTTGCACGTTATCAAGATGTTTCTACCAGTTTTTTGGTTAACAAAATAAACTGTGCATTACTGAAATGGCTTCATTTGTATTTCAATTATTACATTCAATTATTGCACACATTCTGTATTTTGCATAGAAAATAAAGTTAATGGCCAAAGTCTGAATGAAAAGAGGAAAACCGTTATCTTGCTTGAAAAAGAGTCACGTAAAGCACAGGTGTGTATGATGTCCTCCAGAATCGGGTGCAGGTCCCATCTAGAAGATAGAAAGATTTTATTCGGCCAATCAGTCGCTCCACATGAACGCACACTTCAGTGCGATTTGTCTGGTCTGCTCCACCTGTAAATGATGAAGAACAGCTTCTGTCATTTTTGAAGACAAATATGAAGACCTCAAAACACAATAAACAAAACAGTCTTATGTATAGTTAAACTGTATGCTTATACACACAGAGCAATGAATGGTTAACTTCACTGTCACACACACCTCTCGTGCATGTGCGTGCATTAGTTTTGACCCATAACATGCAAAGGACAATGTATTACAAAAATGAAATGTTGAGGAATAGGCAGATACAGGGTTTTTATTAAAACTAGTGACAACTGCATCTTTTTTCTCAGATGAATTATGATGAAATGCCTCTATGCAATGCATCATTTGCATGAACTTGTAATTTAAACCTAACGCATTATTTAGAGCTTTTAATTTTTCAATAGCAACCTCAGTTTGAGCATATATGCCATAAGATTTTCTGAATGTCCTTTATGCTAGCAATGTGTATATTCCTTTCCAACTGAGAAATATTAAGATACATTAGTTATTTTTTTAATAACACTAATTCCATTTAATCGTTTTTTTTCTCCCATTTCACTCTATCGGTATATGTTTGATGAGAGGATGATTGCTCCTTTTTTTTCTGTGACAGCATGTCACAGATGCTCCCAGCAAAACTGTGCTATTAATTTACAGAAACAGAGAAATGGCTGAAATGTTTTCAGATGCAGTGCTGTCGGACCTCAAATAATGTTTAAAAAAAAACATGTTTGTCTTGTGGAAACTACTACTGTATATTTTTTCAACGCAGAAAGAGTTCAAATGAAAACAGCTAACAGTGCAATGGTCTGTTCATTTTTATAGAGCTGCACAGTGTTTGAGCTGCTAGCTTAGCAACTGTCCAGTAGCATGTTGTTCAGCTGCGGGAGGTTGTTCTCTGTTTTGTCTGTTTCCCATATCCAAGATGTAATGTAGGAACGTAATCCACAGAGTTTGGCCAAGCCAGATAAAAAATGCCGATTACACACTTCTCTGCTTTGTGTCAGGGTGAAGTCCTGCCGGCGAAGCGCTTGAAGCCACATCTTCCTTATTTTAGTCGCTTTACTCGACTTTCCTAGAGGGACGTTGTAAAACGAACAAGTCTCACCTTTTTCTTTTACTCGTTTACGTTGCCTGGAACAATTATAAACACAATAAAAGTCATATTTCCCCACCGCGACCGTTGGCAGTAATGAAAACACTAGACGCACTCCCCCCAACTTCCGGAAAATTCTGGAAAAATGCGAGAGCGCATGCGCGATGACGTCAACTGGTAAAAGGTCTATTCTCACCACTCTTTTCTGTAAAATAAAAATAGAATGCGTTATAGTTGTACAGGCTTTACCCCAAACCTCCACACAATAAATTAAATGTGGAACAAAAATTGAGTTATATAGCAAATAAAGAGCCCTATCAATTAACAAGTCCTTTAGTTTATACAATACGCCAATAGATTTAGATAACTTAGTTTTAACAAAATTTACATGCTGTTTCCACGACAATCTCTCATCAACAATTACACCCAAAAACTTCACCTCATCCACTCTACTTAGTTCAACACCATCAATTTTGATAGAAAATGTATCTATTTTCTTTTTGCTAAATAACATATACTGTTAGTCTTATCTAAATTTAATGATAACTTATTTAAACTAAACCAAGTTTGCAATATTGAGATCTCCTGTTTTAACAACTCAAACATTTGTTTAAAATCATTACCAAAAAATAAAAGAAGGTGTATCATCAGCAAAAAGAACACACTTTAGAATACCAGACACTTTTGCCAAATCATTTATATACAAAATAAAAAGCTTAGGTCCCAGTATAGAACCCTGAGGGACTCCACATGTGATTCTGTTGAGTTTTGATCTGGTATTGTCTATCTGTACAAATTGACTTCTGTCCTCCAAATAGCTAGATACCCATTTCAAGGTCAGTCCTCTAATACCATATTTATTTAACTTCTCGAGGAGAATAGTGTGATCAACTGTATCAAAAGCTTTCTTTAGATCAACAAATAAACCCACACAGTGTTGCTTTTGATCAACAGCAGTGGAAATTTGTTCTGTCAATTCCATAAGAGCCATAGAAGTAGAGTTTTTAGATCTAAAACCATATTGGCTGTTAGTTAAAATTTTATAGTCATCAAGAAATTTGTCTAATCACAAATAATTTTTCAAGAATTTTAGAAAATTTAATAAGGAAATTGGTCCATAATTATTGAATACAGACTTATCACCATTCTTGAAAATAGGGGCAACCTTTGCTACCTTCATATTATCAGGGAAAATACCTGTTGAAAAAGACAAATTACATATATACGTGAACGGTTCAATGACTTAAGACATTATGTCTTTTACAACCAACATGTCCATATCATACCAATCCTTAGATCTTTTATTAGAATTTTTTTTGTTACCATCATTATTTCATCTTTATCAGTTTCATACAGAAACATAGTATTTTTATGATAATTAATTAAGTAACTCACATTTTTATCCACTTTTGGCATTGTTTTTGCCAGGTTTGATCCCACATTCACAAAATAGTTATTAAATTCATTTACAATTTCATGTTTATCATATATTTCATTACCACTTTTCACAAAACATCGTGAGAAACTAATTTTATTTTTGTGTTTATTTAGAACATTATTTATAACTCGTCATGTTGATTTTATTTCACCATTTGTATTGTTTAGTTGTTCACTGTAATATTCCCTTTTTTGTTTCCTTATAATTCCCACCTATTTTTTTTTTGTACTTTTGTATCTGTTTTCAGCCTCATGAGTTCTATGTTTCAAAAAACAAGAGTACAAATAGCATTGTGTCTGTTTGTGCCTTTGACTTGATAAAATCCTGATGAATGACACGATGCAACATATGAGCAAGATTTACAAACGTAACATTTCTACAACATTTGTGTTTTAACTGCCAACTCATTTGTGAGTCCTGTAAATGGATGGTATGGTGGTTGTTGACATTTTAAAAGTAAGTTGTGCGTCAGTGATGGAAGACGAGCTTTGGTCTACCAGGGTTGGATGCAGTTCAGGAAGTGAATGAAAAGCTGCACAGATGCAATTTCATCAAAACAAAACACAGAAAGATAAAGTGAACATATACAAAATGTTTGTTTTAGTGCAACCTGCAATCATCATATTAGATGCACTTTGTTTGCTCTGGCCCTGTCTCAACCCTCCAGTCGGTCATGGTGTCTCAGATAAGGCTGCACACTTTATCTCGTTTTTTGTCATGATGCCAGTTTGGACTGAAGTTAAAGATATTGTGACATGATGTTGGAACTATGCATAAAGTGGCACAACATATATATGTTGCATCATTCAACTATGTTAGTTTTTACAAGCAAAATGATAAATCAATGAAAATTTGTTTCAAAGTGATTTTAAACTTTTGCGCCGTGTTTCGTCACGGGAAATCCGGGTACCTGTACTTCTGCATGCGACAATATGTTATGTAGGGACAAGAAGTTCAGTCTGCGGCTGCTATTATTCCTCCTCTGAAATCTCGGAGCTCCCTCGCTCCCTGAACGGTAAGGCTCAAATAAATACGGCTGAAGACCTACAATATAACCAGCTGTTTCTTGTTCATCACTCGAACTAACTTCGGCTTCCCAAACTGAAGACAAATCGCTCAAATGTTCACTTAAATTGCTTAATTCCTCGGTTTATATATTCTCTGCCATAGTTATTTACAATGTGCGTTCATTACATTGTGTCATAAAAATGCGTCCTTCCTTTCTCCACCCGAAAACTGTGACGCACTGCAGAGTTACGTTTATTAAAAAATACTTTTATATATTAATTAGGAGCCAAGATGGTGTAGTGGTTAGGGCGTTTGACTTGGGACCCGAAGGACGCGGGTTCGCGTCCCGGCCACTACACATCTTGGGGTGTCTATGAGTGCACACCTATTTCTCCAGCTCCCCGAGCGCCTTCTATGGCTGCTCACTGCACCGCCTGGTAGGTGGTTGGGTTAAATGCAGAGACGAATTTCGTCTGTGTATGGGAAACATACGCAGATGACAAGATTAGACAATTATTATTATTATTATTATTATTCAAAGCATCTGTGTACAAAAAAATCAAAGCTGAGTAGCTCCTCTTTCTAAAATGTCTATGTTTTAGTATATTGTCACAATACCTTTAAAGTCTCATGTTTAGTCTGTCCCGTGGACTCACTCGTTAATGGTGGTGGTGACAGAAGAGAGCGGGTTTATCACAATTTGTGTCATTACTATTGTAGCAGGCGGCATGGTGGCTCAGTTGTTAGAAACATTGCCTTTCAGCAAGAAGGTCACCGAATCAAATCCCGGCCACGGATCTTTCTGGATGGAGTCTGCATGTTCTCTTGGTGCTGCGTGGTTTTTCTCTGGTTTCCTCCCACAGACCAAAAACATGCGTGTTCAGCTGATTGGTAACTCTAAATTGTCCCTAGGTGTGTGAGAGAGAGAGTGAATGGTTGTCTCATTTGTCTCCGTGTGTCCCTGTGATGGACAGGAGACCTGTCCAGGTGTCCCCCACCTCTCGCACAGTGATGACTGGATGTGGGCGCCCGTGACCCCTGCGACGCAAAAAGTCTAAGAACATTTTTTTTTTAATCTGGCACAGTACATGAACATGACTGAATCACATACTATTGACATTATATAATAACCTCTTATGTTATTTAAGCAAGAATTCTGAAGCATTTAGTCTTCAGTCATCAGTAAAACCAAATGGAATTTTAAAAAAAATGGTTAAAGCTTTAAAACAGTTATGGCTCCAGCTAGATTAAATAATGTGTAGCTCTTTATCCCAATTCTGCAGTTTACCGGTACTTCTTATTCACCAAATCACATGATGCTTATTATATTTGTTAACATTCGTGCATGCACCACCTTTACGCAAGAGGGTGGTGGGTGCTTCATTCATTAACTTTTATATTGTGATTGATGAAAAGGAAATTCAAAAAGTGGAGGAGTTTAAATATCTGGGTGTCATTCTAGATTCCCACCTTAACTTTGAGGCTCACATTAGGAAAGTGTTTAAAGCCATCCATCCATCTTCTTCCGCTTATCCGGGGTCGGGTCGCGGGGGTAGCAGCCTAAGTAGGGAGGCCCAGACTTCCCTCTCCCCAGCCACTTGGAGCAGCTCCTCCGGGGGAATCCCAAGGCGTTCCCAGGCCAGCCGAGAAACATAGTCCCTCCAGCGCGTCCTGGGTCTTCCTCTGGGTCTCCTCCCGGTGGGACATGCCCGGAACACCTCACCAGGGAGGCGTCCAGGAGGCATCCTAACCAGATGCCCGAGCCACCTCAACTGGCTCCTCTCGATGTGGAGAAGCAGCGGCTCTACTCCGAGTCCCTCCCGGATGACTGAGCTTCTCACCCTATCTCTAAGGGAGAGTCCAGCCACCCTGCGGAGAAAACTCATTTCAGCCGCTTGTATCCGAGATCTTGTTCTTTCGGTGTTTAAAGCCATTAAGACAAATATAAATTGTTTTCGTCTTAAGATCTTGTTTATGTGGAAAATCTTCTCAATTGTACCTACATGCCATGATTATGTCTCATTTCTCATACTGTGTCACTGTCTGGAGCCAAGCAACTCAATCAGCTTTTTTCATTCAACCTTTATTTAGTCAGGTTAATCTCATTGAGCCTCGAGGACTCATTTACAAGAGAGACCTGTCTACAAACTAAAGTGTGATGACAACAGCAACATTAGAATTTCCTTGAACAATCAACAATAGACAATCATAAGAGAGAAATACAGATTTTTTTTAACAAGTTAAAACAAAGATATCGAAGTAGCAAAACAGACTGATTACAAGGCAGATGTAGAAAATCAAAAACAGGAACATGTCTGCTAGGCATGTAACGGTTGTAACCATTTCGGTACACCACGTTCGGTTCGGTCCACCTGCGTACCGTTTCTGTTATTTTTTCACTCATTAAACGTTCTTAACAGGGGAATATAGGCACCGCGGAACAAAAATTCCTGGGCGCGTTTCAGCACGGAGCTATTTTCGCGTGGCACGCGCAGCATTTAGCCGTTAGCATCTCGTGCGGTCTCCTGTTTTTGAACGTTCTTGTTAAAAGACGAGCGCACGCGCAGCTTGTGTGGACTTTGTTTCATGAAGACTCTGCAGCAGCTGCGTGACGCAGCTCTCTGCAGCAGCAACACGTCTAAACGTGAACGCGCTGGAAACTGTCATCCGAACGTGAACGAAGAGCTGTATTAAAACTACTTCATCAGGTAATCAGAGCGGTCCAGAGCAATAACACAAGCTGTATGAGTTTTTAAATCTCGAATCTAAGTCTGAACGTTGTTATATGCGCAGGCTTTAAAGTTGCTGAGCGTCGCTATGAGACATTCATCACGTCAACACTTCAAAAAGTTCAGCTCTTTATGAAAAAACTAACTGATGTTGTCAACAACAAGCCCTGGACCAGATTAAAGCCCTGCCATGATGATGAAGAGTGAGAGATTCAATTGTTCAAGAGGTATTGTTTTATTATTATCTAAATAATCTTTTTTTTTTAAATCATAATCTTATTAACTTGTTTTTTTTAAATCTCTTTTGTTTTTTATTTCCAGTCTGTGACAGAGGTAAATCCACCTGCAGCTAAGTGATGACTGAACTGAACTCTGAACTGTTCCCACAGTCCCACCTGTCCCACCAAGAAGAAGTTGTGAGTACAGTAATGAGGACAAATACAGCCACACTGCTGCTACTGGACAAAAACTTGATTAGTTAGATTGTAAACAGTCTGTTGCTGCTTATTGTTCTGGTTCTGACTGTTATTGCATTTATTAAGATTTTTATTATTGTTCATATAGTTTATTTATTGTAGAGTGCTGTTTATTTAAAATATCATCCAAATGGGTCACTTTTATTTATTACTACAATACAATACAAACATATTTTTGGCATATTTTCAAAATAAAAATTTTTTAAGTCTTTATTTTGTTTAAAAAAAAATTGTCCTTCCTGGGGTCTTGGGCTCTGATCGCCCCTTCGTCTGTCTCGGGCTTTGGGGGGACGGGTCTCTGATGCTTCACAGTCGCTACTAAATGTTCTATTGGAGGAACCTTATTCACTTATGCATGCTCACAACCACACACAAATGGATGCAGGGATGTATATGTAGATATATGCAGATATGTAGATGGGTATATGAATGAATATAAATGTATATGTATGTATACTGTATATATATTTGTAGGTATGGGTATGTGTTTTTATAGAAATCTTCTGCAGGGTCATGAATATTATCAGTCTTTATGCATGTATGTTTCGTTGCTGTGTTCTGTCATGTGCTTTGCAGGATTGTGGACGGAGGTTCGGTGTGTTTGCCTTGTGCTCTTTTTGTGGATAATTGTTGTTTTGTTGTCTTACTCTCTCTTTTCTTTCTTTCTCTCTTAAAAAAAAAAGTGTCAGGCTGGGACTTGGACTGCCCCCTCTC
>JBBPBX010011011.1:8207-43316 GCA_038048925.1 Garcialebias charrua | reverse complement strand
TATATATATATATATATATATATATATATATATATATATGTAATTGAATAATAATGATGTAGTAAGGTATTTAAACACTTACTGAGCCACCATTATTGGATGCGCAGTTTAGCAGACTTTAATCTTGCACAAACTGCCACCAAAGTGCGAGTTCTTCCTTTTTCCGATACTAAATTGTTTTTACTGTGATTAATCAGAAATGTAATTTCACGCTTAGACTTCAATTTATGTTGGTCTACCAAAAAATAGACCTTTTATTGAAACTATCACAAGAATTACATTAAACATTTGTATCGATATTAGCTCTGATTTAATAACTACGTTGACAAGAATTCAAATTAAAACAAACAGACAATTAGAACTTAACTGTTGGCACATTACTTGACAGATTAATAGCTTATGAAAAGAAGAAATAGGAGGAAGAAGATGAAAGCTAAGTTAACTGAAATTAATTATTTGAAACAACCAGAGTGGCACCTTTCCCATACGGATCAGGCTGAGCCTCCGACACGTGCAGCATACAGACAACGCCTCTTTACCTGGTGACGAGACGTCTTGCGAGGTGAGGACTGAGAAGTTTGTGGACACTAACGGACTGTGTGGTCCAGTGAGCGTCCAGAGGACTTCGTGCGTGTATGACTGGATCAGACGAGCGGGAGCACGCATTCACCGGCAGGAACAGGCCCCAATCGCACTGGTTGGACTTTCAAAGTAAAACTTCAGAAAACAAATTCTTTCAGAAAATGAGTGTTGAGGCACAGCAAGGCTTTGCCGCGACTCTCAGCTGAGACGTGGGTCGTTGACACATGACCGGGCCGTCTCCAGCTTGGAGAAAAACGTCCGTGCGTCTTCCCTTCTCCCCGAGAACTCTAAAACTCAGTGAGTGCTGAGAACTGAGTCCCAGCACGGAGACAAAACAAAACCTGCAGGTGTGAAAACAGAGCACTCTCTGTTTAAGCACAGATGAATTGTTTTTAGAACGGACGGGAGACCGAAGATTAAGTTATGTCTAGAACTTCTCTTTCGTTCCAAAAACAGTTCAAACAAATAGACGGAGAATTGTTCCTTCAACTTTCGACACTTATTCTGCCTAGAGCAGACAGTTCAAAGCATGATCATTCTGAGATGTTCTCTTAACTTTGTCATATTTAAAATATACCAGTTTAGTAAAATCATCATTGAAATGACAAAAATACTGTTTGATCAATTCTGAATTAACACACATTAAAGAGAAAGTTCAATCTGATTAATTAGTGTCCATTAATCCATAATAATTGTTAACCAATATAGAGTCCACTTGTCCTTGAGAAACTCCTTGAGAGTTTCAAGAAGGTGTAACACTGAGAGTTTCAGAGAGATGTGGAGAGGCCCATATCCCATACGGACATGAGAGTGCTGTATCCCTACAGTCCCCCTTTTTGGAAATCATCGCCTGTCCTTGGGGATGAGTTCCAACACGAAAGGATACCACCGAATGTCTCTGACCTCTATGTAATCCAGCAAGTGGAAAAAAAAAAAAAAGTTCAAAATTATACTCCCATAATGTTTTGGAAATTCCATACTGTTCGTAGGTAATCCCTTTGCGGTAAGCTTTCAATCCTTTGGAAAACATAGTCTGTTAACCCATGGAAAACTGAGTCTGTGATCCCTTGGAAAACAAAGTCTTATAATCCACAACGGTAAATCCACAACGATGGGGGTTATTGATTTCATCAGCAAGAATGGTTTTTAATCAGCATGTAGAGGGGATCCCTCGATTGAAGCAGAGGAGGCGGGCCTTGGATGAAGGTTGAAGACCAACGTTGGATCAGCAGGTCCCCACATCGAAGGTTGCAGGCTGGATGGCTTCCAGTCGGTGCCACCCTGGTTCAATGTGTCATGCAATTATGTGGTTTTAGGTGGGCTTATGATTGGGATTCTACATTAAGCCTTACCTATATGCACCTGGTATGTAAGCTATCATGGATTAGATCAGCTAAAATTACCAATTAAGGGGTGGATCAATGCTGTAAAAATCAGAATAGGGATCTATACCTATAGAAATGTGGAGGGCTTCTGTAACGAAGGCCTCTTCTTTCAAACTATTCCTCCATTCATTATTTAGTTTAGGTTAAACTAAAATAAAAATGAAACTAGTTTGGTCTAAATGTCTGTTGTCTTTTAGACGAACGACGCAAGATTTGGTAATCCCTAAAAATTTTGAAGTCTATGGCGAGACTCATCAAAATGAATAGATCTAGAATAGAAACGATCGAATCGGTTCTACCTAAATGATTGGGAGATCAGTGTAGATTATAGTACCTTAAGTAGTATTAATCTACTATGACTCATCAAAGATTGAGATCTTTAACAAAATGAACAGCATGTTGGCATAGTTAAAATCCATTTAAGTCTTCAACTTATCAACAATCAAAACCTCTTTTGGCTGGGAGTGTTCAGAAAACAATAACAACTTCAATAACAACAAAAGTAGCAATCAAGCAACTAAAAACAACGTTTCACTACGTCAAACTCACTCTGGTCGTCAGATTCCACGTGTCACACACCAGAAATACAGTCTAAACTGATTAGTTTACTTACTAACCTGTGTTTGGACGACCTTATTTTCCCATGAAGTCTGTGAGTTTGTCAGATCTTTGTCGTTTGTGGGGTTATTGAAATCTTTGTCCTTGACATGGGCATGGCCTAACATCACCCCCCTGTGGTCATGAGGGACCACGCGCACAGGTGTGGACGTCCGTCCATGGGCACGAGTTAGGATGCCTTTGTTTAGTTTAGGCTGTTTACGCAGCTTAGAGTAGACAGTACGCAGGAACCTTTTAGGTTTCGGCCAACGTATCTCTGTACGTTTACCTCTTTCTGCGTAATACAGGTGTGTCACAACTGTCGGCGCCGTCGCAGGCGTGTCTCTGTCGTTGTGATGTATGTCTTCCCACTTCATGAATGAAGAGGTGCTCTTTGAGTCTGTAAGAACTATGTCATTGCTGAGTAGTTCTAGATTCAAATGCTCTTGAACCAAGGTTTCATCGAAAGCTTGGTTGATGACTGAATTACATGTCCCAGAGGACAGCACAGCGTTCTCGGTGTGGGATCCTTGGATCTCTACACCGTCCTCTACCCGTGGTAGGAAGTGTGAGTTTACCCCCCTTTTGTTTGAGGAGGGGTCCTCAAAATCAGTAACAATGAAGTCCAAGTGACTGTCAGAGTGTTGTAGACTGTCACCTTGTGGGCTCAGATGTCCTTGAACCAAGACTTCACTGAACGCTTGGCTGTTTGCCGAATTACCTGTCCCACAGGACAGTACAGCGTCAACGGTGTGGGACCCTTGGATCACCACACCCTCTTCTACCTGTGGTAGGAAGTGGTCAGGGAGTGCTGAAGGTGTCAGCTCGCAGAGGAGGTCCTCGTGATGGGCCAGAGTCTGGTCCAACTGTTGAGTCTCCTCTGTCTCACCTGTATATGAAGGATCACTTACCGGGTTTGTGGTCTCGGTTGGGGAATCCTTTTTTACCTCAGCGGTACCTGCTGTTAGACAGTCAGTGTCCTGACCTTGGGGAGGTACCACGAATGGCAGTGGACTGCTCACTGTGGCCCACATTGTCTGATTGCCATAATTTATAATCGCTTCAAAGCGATTTATAAAATCTTGGCCAACCACAAATGGAGCCCGGAGTGAGTCAAGTTCAGACACATATACCGGGTGGTATAGTGACATCTCGCCAATCTGCATGTGAACCATGGCTATCAGGGTTGTCCTCGCCTTTGCGAGGCCTTGTTGCTCACCAGAAGTGTATTTCACAAAGTGTATTTGCCTGTCAACATCGTTAGCGGCGGTCCTTAGCTCCTCAAACAGTTCGGCTGACATGGTAGACACGTCTGAGCCGCTAACCAGGAGCGCTTCTTGCGCGAGGACCCCTTCCAATGTGAGTGGCAGGTAAGCTCTCTTAGCTATCCCCCTTTTTATAAAGTTACACAGAAACCATTCAGGGTTTTCCACACGTTTCTGTGTACGTGTGACTCTGTCTGTGTAATCATCGTCACTGTCAGCATCATGATGGCTGTCTGCCTCATGACCTTCAGGATGTGGATTTTCAGCAATTTGTTTGCTGTCAGCATTTATGTCAGTGTTGACGTTGTTGTTGTCAACTGTGTGCACTGAGTTGTTGCGAAAGACAGTGCTGCGCGTCGCTTCATCAGGATGAACAACGTTGTTTGTGTTATCATCAAGGACAACGTCACACGTTGTGTCAGCTTGGTCAACCACTGTAACATTCAAATCATTTGACAAACAAACCACATCCTCAGTCACGTCCTCGCGCGGAGGCGCCGCTTCCATAATCTGGAGCATGTGTGACTCATTGCATGTCTCGAGCTGTGCAGCTCGAGGGGCAGGGGCAGGAGGGCCGCTTCTCGGGGGCACATGTCGGGACAGACCACTTTTCAAAGGGTCACGGTACCCAGACATCAACTTCTCTCGAAGTTCACCCACAGTGAGATCCATGAGAGAACTCTTTTGGTTCGATCCGGACCATCTGGGTTCATCTGGAGGGCGAACACCTACCTTGTGTGGTTCTCTGCTCCTCTCAAGGTTTTCAACCTGAGGGGCAGGGGGTTCAGAACTCCTACAGCTCGTAGCACCATGCTGTTGTATGTTATCATGAAAAACCTGTGACCTCTCGCACTTTGAAGGAGAGGGAACCTCTACTACTTCCTGCGAGTGGGATGTGACCTTTTGACCTGTACAAACCTCTGATGGTATCCTAGGTTGTATTTCGGCCTCAAAAACTGACGCAGCATATTGTCTTATCACTTCCATGGAATCTTTTTTGCAATCAACCTTGAAATGAACACATTTCATTTGAAAAGGCATAAGATTCATAATGAAAAGACGTTTAAACTCCACTTTTTCCTCTAATCCAGGGACAGGTTTGCCCCCGGAGTAGACCGAGATTAGCCTGTCGTAGAATGACAGGGGATTTTCCCACTTATCCTGACGGACGTTCTTAGCAGCTAAGTAATTAGCATACGAAGAGGCAGATTCCCCCACTTTGCGTGAAGCACGGGCAGGAATCCCAAGGCCCCCATCCATCCATCTAGGATACACAGAACAAGAGGCCTCCTCAGGTGGTTCACCTGTTTGAACGTCCATCTTTGTACTGATTTTCTGTGAAAAATCAAGTAAAGCGGGTCTCATTTCGCAGCTTGCAAATATGCAAAGTGTATGAGCTGCTCAGAAAACATCCAAGATGTTAAATGAAATAAAAATCAGTGATGTTTAGTAATTTGTCGACCTGTGACAAGGTCAAACAAAAACGGCTGTCGTTGTGAGATTTTTTTTTGAAAACCAAAACAAAGGACGCCTCATGTGTGTTATTTTAAACTCGCAGTTTAAAACAAAACAGGGACAGAGAGCCAGTTTTGCACAGAATTAAAGATAAACTGTTAAGTTTTATCTAAAAACATACATGTCTGTATTAAATCTGTGTAACTGTTCTGCCATCAACATTTGATTATATGTGAAAATCAAATTAAAGTGTGCTGTGAGTACAATATTCTCAAAATGTTTCCCGTTTAAAACAGGAACATTTAAGATGTACACATTACAGGAAGACTGCGTCTTCTAATGTAACCAGCAGGGGTCACAGCGCTGGAAGTGAGTTTATCACAGCGACTGTAATTTCTCTATCTGACCGCTATAGAGGCGCTGTTATCACCAGTGAGCGCAGCCGTAGCTTTCAGCCCACACAGACATCCAACACGGATGAAAAGCATCAATCAGACAGATCTAAAGCGTAACGTGATAAGCTCTAGAACCCAGGCTCACAAAACGAAATCATGTGAGCAAAATCGGTTGAACTGTGAAACCTTTTAAACTGCGTTTAAAAGAAATAAGGTCGGTCCTCATAAAACCGGCAAAATCGGTGTCACGTGACCTGGTCACATGGCGATCGGCAGTTTTTCAGAGCAACCGGCTCTGTCCACCCACTAAAATCTCAAAAACACCGCGATTAAACAGTCTTTTCAAAGACAGTAATGGACAAACAAGCACGGAAACTCGTCTGGGACAAGCAGCAAGTGAAATTTGACGAGGAGCGGGGCTTCACCCACTGCGCATGCGTCAACACATACAGCGTAATCGACCAATCACAGCGAAGACAGAACTGTAGTTCTAAAACCCAAGTGTTCATGGGAAATTGTGTCTTCCAAACCTAACGCCACCCACTAGTGACGTGCCGTTCGAGCGGTGCGTTCACGGACCTGCGGTCTTTTGAACTCTAGCGAGGAACGGACTTTTCAACGTTCTAAAACAGTCATAAATATCGCAAAACACCGCGGTTAAGCCAGTCTTCGACGATATCACGTGCATAGAACTCAAACAACACAAATAAACTGTCAGAAATGTGTGCAAAAATGAACCTGACAACCAGAGTCTACAGAAACCGACGTTCTTGAACGCGACACACAATGGACCAATCACAGCGTTTTAAGCAGCCATCTTGTCGGTACCGTTTAGCTTAACTCGATCCAAAGTACTGGACTCTCTTTCACAAAATAAACGACTTTTACACCGCAGAAAAATTCTGTTAACGAGCACAACACATCCAAGCTAACTCACACGCCCCCAGGGGAGGCAGCACCCTAACTGTGTACAACAACGGACTTTACGTCAAACGGAACCGGACCTCGGTCTGGCCCAAAGCGGAGTGGGTTTTCCCGAACCTCGGCAAACACGTTGTAACAGATTAGGTAAAATGGAGCAGCAAATGTGTGACACAACTTCAACAGCAAATTGCAGATGTAAGAAAATGAAGCAGAGGTGACTCGGCGGTCACAAAACGAAAAATGCATGCAGCCTCGCGACACGTAATGAAACGTCTCACAAAAACAAACATTCATTCATCCGCAGCTCCAAAACACACGTTCAAAAGTGAAAGTAAAGAACAATTCTAACGGGAAAACACCCCAGACAATGCCACTATCAGCAATCTCTGAGACACCCACCAGCCAAAACCATTCTTATAAGCCCAAAACCAGGATGTAAAACTAATGCCAAAAACACCGTAACAAAAATAAGCTACACAAAACAACTTAATAAACGTTCCAGGAACTCGGACGAGCCACCAATTGTAATTGAATAATAATGATGTTAGTAAGGTATTTAAACACTTACTGAGCCACCATTATTGGATGCGCAGTTTAGCAGACTTTAATCTTGCACAAACTGCCACCAAAGTGCGAGTTCTTCCTTTTTCCGATACTAAATTGTTTTTACTGTGATTAGACAAGAAATGTAATTTCACGCTTAACTTCAATTTATATTGGTCTACCAAAAAATAGACCTTTTATTGAAACTATCACAAGAATTACATTAAACATTTGTATCGATATTAGCTCTGATTTAATAACTACGTTGACAAGAATTCAAATTAAAACAAACAGACAATTAAAACTTAACTGTTGGCACATTACTTGACAGATTAATAGCTTATGAAAAGAAGAAATAGGAGGAAGAAGATGAAAGCTAAGTTAACTGAAATTAATTATTTGAAACAACCAGAGTGGCACCTTTCCCATACGGATCAGGCTGAGCCTCCGACACGTGCAGCATACAGACAACGCCTCTTTACCTGGTGACGAGACGTCTTGCGAGGTGAGGACTGAGAAGTTTGTGGACACTAACGGACTGTGTGGTCCAGTGAGCGTCCAGAGGACTTCGTGCGTGTATGACTGGATCAGACGAGCGGGAGCACGCATTCACCGGCAGGAACAGGCCCCAATCGCACTGGTTGGACTTTCAAAGTAAAACTTCAGAAAACAAATTCTTTCAGAAAATGAGTGTTGAGGCACAGCAAGGCTTTGCCGCGACTCTCAGCTGAGACGTGGGTCGTTGACACATGACCGGGCCGTCTCCAGCTTGGAGAAAAACGTCCGTGCGTCTTCCCTTCTCCCCGAGAACTCTAAAACTCAGTGAGTGCTGAGAACTGAGTCCCAGCACGGAGACAAAACAAAACCTGCAGGTGTGAAAACAGAGCACTCTCTGTTTAAGCACAGATGAATTGTTTTTAGAACGGACGGGAGACCGAAGATTAAGTTATGTCTAGAACTTCTCTTTCGTTCCAAAAACAGTTCAAACAAATAGACGGAGAATTGTTCCTTCAACTTTCGACACTTATTCTGCCTAGAGCAGACAGTTCAAAGCATGATCATTCTGAGATGTTCTCTTAACTTTGTCATATTTAAAATATACCAGTTTAGTAAAATCATCATTGAAATGACAAAAATACTGTTTGATCAATTCTGAATTAACACACATTAAAGAGAAAGTTCAATCTGATTAATTAGTGTCCATTAATCCATAATAATTGTTAACCAATATAGAGTCCACTTGTCCTTGAGAAACTCCTTGAGAGTTTCAAGAAGGTGTAACACTGAGAGTTTCAGAGAGATGTGGAGAGGCCCATATCCCATACGGACATGAGAGTGCTGTATCCCTACAGTATCTTAGCTGCAAGGCTTGATCCAACATTCACGAAATATTGATTAAATCCATTTACAATTTCATTTTCATCATGAACTTCATCGTTGTCTTTTACAAAATATTTTGAAATACCAGTTTTTGCTTTATGATTCTTCAGTACACCATTCATTACTCGCCATGTTGCTTTCATATCACCATTAGTTTTATCTAATAATTTACTATAATATTCTTTCTTATGTTTCCTTATAATCCCTACTAATTTATTTTTATACTTTTTATATTTTTCTTCTGCGCTCTGACTTCGCAATTTCAAGAAACATGAATACAAATAATTCTTTTTTTTACATGCATTTCTTAACCCTTTTGTCATCCATGGTTGATCATTCGTATTTCTCTTTGTGTAATTTGTTTGCACACAATTCTTTTCATACAGGGTTTCCAAGATATTCATAAACTCATCATATGCCCTGTTCGCATCATCAACATACACATCATTCCAGTCTTGTTTATCCAGATCCTCTTTCAATTTTTCCAAAACTTTTTTTGATGTGTTTATGATTTTTTTCTTCGTTGTGTCTGCTTTTGTGATATTTTGATCATTTTTAAATATTGTGAAAACTGGTAAATGATCACTTAAGTCGGTCGTTAAGATACCACCAATCACATCCCCATTTGTTATATTTGTGAAAATATTATCAATTATTGTAGCACTATGAGTTGTAATTCTTGTTGGCTTTGATATCAATGGATACATATTTAAACTGTACATTGAGTTTATAAATGTGCTTATGTTATTTGAATCTGTTTTATTTCCCATATCAATGTTAAAGTCTCCACACAAGAAAATATTTTTATTAAAACTTTTCTCCATTAGTTCCAAGATTTTATCAGTGAATATTTCTATATTTGCTCCTGGTGATCTATATACACAACTTATTATTATGTTTTTATCGTTTTTGTTTATAATTTCTATTGTTATCATTTCCATAATATTATCAACTATTATTGACATTTCATTATTTAATTTACATTTTATTTCATTATTGACAAATAGTGCGACACCACCACCTCTTTTATTATTTCTGTTCATATGATATAATTCATACCCCTCGATGTGAATATTACTAGTGTTATCATCATTAAGCCATGTCTCTGACAACGCTATTATCGTAAAAGTTCTATTTAATTGTTTTAAGTAATCTGTTATTTTGGATATGTTTGCATATATAAAACAATATGTGATTCAAAATTCACAGAAAATGTAAATGTAAAACAAAACATGCTATAAATGTTTTGAGATTGAAGTTGTTAAAAAAAAGTTATCCACTTTTGATCTTGGCTCCATTATTTGCATGAGCTTGTCAGTTAAGTCATAATTTAACAGTAGTTCTCCATATTGAGATTGTCCAAAGACCATTTTACAGCATGCAAGTGTTATTGCTCATTAGATATTGCTCATAACCTTTCCAGAGAGCACCAGTTCAAAAGAAGGTGTTGCATACCTGAAATACATTTACCAGCGTAAGTATTTTGGTGTAAATTTGAAAACGGACCTCTAATTTTAAAATGTCTTTTTGAGCAGAGATACATAAAAGAGTTCTATTAACACCAAAACGTTCCCTTCAACCCAACAGTGTAGAGTGGTGTACAATGTAGAGCCTTGACCATCATAATCAAATAGAGCTAAGTGTGAAGTGCAACTTTGTGTGTTTGGCTCGTCAGAGAGTGATTTACCCTCCGTTTGTGTGCTCATGTTGTTTACCTTCCATTAGACAAGGATTTGTGTCTACAATAAAGACATAATGGAAATACACATTTATTATTATCTCATTGACTTTCCAGATGTATTTATCAACAATCAATCTTGATAACCCAACGATGCACAGTCAGTCCTAAACTTGTCAGGTTGTATATTTGTCCCTGTGATCAAATCTGCTATTAAATTTGTGTTACTGGCACAGCTTTGGCACTTTAACATGGAGGTGTTTGATTTCCAGGAGCATTAAACTCTGAAGTGTTCGTTTAACAAGACAAATAATAAAGGTGTCTGTAGTGAAGTATAAAAACAGAGTAGATTAGACATGCCTTATACTTCAGTGAGAGTTTGTCATGCTGCATGAGGTCAGCAGCAAGGAGCAGCTGGTAAAATTGTGCTTTCTTTAAGAAAATGAGCTGTTCCTCGTGTGCTCACTGAGCCTCTCCTTCATTTGAATATTTCTTTCCAAGACTTGCTGCAGACTTCTGAGAATGACCCAGGCTGATGGACGACAACAAAGCCCCTTAGAAACAGAAAACTCATGAGAAACTTTAGCTTAAAATAAACTAAGGAAGAAAACAAGGAACGTGTGTTCCTTTCTCCTATAGTCTTTATTGCTGGATTGAAGAGTGGTTGGAAAATGAACACTGAGAAGGGTCAAAACTAGAAATGCTGAGTTTGTAGTTGGCTGTTTAAGAAATCATTTGAGACTAATTTGTCATTATTGATTTAAATAAATTAAAGAACATCGGACAGACAAACACAAAAACACAATCATACTTGAAAGTCTTTTTCCCCAAAGTCAGACATTATGCACAAAACCCACAGATTAAATCATGACTAATGTTACAATCATGTTTTATAAATAGATATTTTCTAGTTCACAAATACCATACTATACCAATTTATTTATAGAGAACTTAAAACAGCAACGAGGCCAAACAAAGTGCTGTACAAACAAAGAAGCACAGCAGACAGGAAAACCTAAAATAAAAAATATAGATACAAATAGCAACAGGAACTAACTAAAATGGTCAACAATGTACAGGTAGTCCTCGGGTTACGACTGTCTCGAGTTACGACGTTTCGTGGTTACGTCACGCATCTCCCATAAAAATAATAATAATTTTTTTTTTTAATTGATTTTTTATTTTTATTTTGAAAAGCCGAGTTCCAGTTTTACTTCCGGTTATGACGGCAGAAGCAGTAGCTTGATGGCAGAAGCAGCGAGTACTCAGTGTAAAAATACAGGGCAGGATCTTATTGTTTGGACCGGCTGACCGGACTGGACCGAGGCAGAGGAGGCTACAGTCTGGTCCTCTGGGACGAGGAGGGACGAGCTAACATGCTAACAGACCTTACTGTAAACTCTGGACCACGTGAAGCAGTGGAAAAATACAGTCAGAGCTGCAGAGCTTGGAGGAGCAACGAGCTAACTGCTAACAGATGGAGGAAGAGTCCACCAGCTCCCAGTAGGAAATTAACTCTTTTTTTCCTTCATTATGCCTCCAAATGTATGTGTTTTTTTGATAATTATGTAGGGTACTGTGCTAGGATAGGCTAAGTGCTTGGTAAAATACAGTATACAGTATTGTACGTATATGGTGCAGTTTGTATGTATGTTCCGACTGAAATTCGCTTTACGATGCCGTGTAGGAACGGATCTCCGTCGTAAGTCGAGGACTACCTGTATATTACAGAGAGGATCAAAACAAATCACATTGTGTTAAAGGCAAGAGAATAGAAGTGGGTTTTCAAGCGAGACTTAAAGACTGTGAGAGTGGGGGCCTGCCTGACACTCAGTGGCAACTCATTCCACAGTCTTGGACCTGCAACAGAGAAAGCCCTGTCACCTCTGAGTTTACGGCGAGTATCTGGGATTGAGAGAAACATCTGGTCTGCTGACCTCAGAGAGCATGGTGACATATGGCTGCAGAAGGTCAGTGAGATAGGGTGGAGCGGAACTGTTCAGAGATTTAAAAACATACATGAGTATTTTAAACTGGATCCGAAGGTGAATGGGTAGCCAGTGCAGGGAGGCCAAAACTGGTGTGATGTGCTCTCTATGGCCTGTACCAGTTAAGAATCGGGCTGCAGCATTTTGGACCAGCTGTAGCCGTGCAATGGAGGACTGACTGATTCCAAACAGAAGTGAATTGCAGTAATCGAGCCTCAATGTTATGAAAGCATGGATTACTGTCTCCAGGTTCTTTTTGGATAGTATGGGCTTCAGCTTAGACAGCCGCCTCAGCTGAAAGAAGCAGGATTCAACAATCATGTTTACGTGACTGTTAGGTTTCAGGGAAGGGTCCATTATCACCCCCAGATTAGTGATCCTTTGTTTCTCTACCAGGGCTAGAGAGAGAAGATCAATGTTGTGGTTCGTGAATGAGCCATTGGGATGGAACGACATGACTTCAGACTTCTTCTCATTGAAACTTAAGAAGTTTGAAGCCATCCAATCATGGATGTCTGCCAGGCAGTCAAGAAGGGGTTGAATAGAGCGTGAGCCTCTGTGCCTCAGGGGGAAATAAATTTGACAATCATCGGCATAGAAATGAAAGGCTATTTTTTAAAATGTAAAGGTTGTCCAAGTTTACAACTTTTACAACTTTACAAAAAAGATGTACATGATGAGTGTGAGACTCATGATGGAGCTTAATCTAAATTCAACAATTAGGGCACAAACAATATGTTTAAAGAACCATTTTTTTCAACTGTGATAAAGAGAAGCTAACATCTTTCCCTGAATGCAGAAGAAAAGGTTGGCCCAGCTTCACATCAGATTTG
Organism: Garcialebias charrua; assembly: GCA_038048925.1. Lineage (NCBI taxonomy): Eukaryota > Metazoa > Chordata > Actinopteri > Cyprinodontiformes > Rivulidae > Garcialebias > Garcialebias charrua. The sequence goes on along the minus strand of JBBPBX010011011.1, from coordinate 30,291 downwards.
CTTCAAGGGGCTGATCAATAGAAACAGATAAAAGAAATTGAAAAAAGTGTTGCACACTCTGGCTCCATATTCATTCTACTTTACTCATTGATGTTTTGGCCCCTAGGCCAGAGTGCTGATGTTGAGAAAAGCCTGAGGGACCGAAACACTGAAAAACAAAATGGAATGCAGATGGAACCAGACTGACATGTAAACATAAAGGCTTGAACGTACAACATATTTACTTTGGGTCGTATTTAAGGCCAGGGCTCAATTATATAAAATGTAACTTTTAAAGGGAATACATTTGATGTAAGGTTGGCTACATTTGATAACTTTCCACCTGGAACAACATTCATTACATCTTTTTTAATAAAATCCAGCCCAAGAACATGATGATCTGCATCAGGCCTGAAGGTAACATCTCTAAAATGCAATAAATCATTTAAAGTCTGGTAGATTTCATTATGCATAGATAAATCATCTATGTTTATTGGTCAAAACAAAGAAAAATAATCTCTTTAATAAATTGGCTGTCAGGTGCCCTGCTTTAAACAACTTGGTCTTTAATTTGTTTGACCTTGAACTTCCCATGCATTATCTGTGGTGTTTCCATTGTCCCATACTATTACTATTAAAATAAAACATTTGCTTCTTCAACAAAAACAAAAAAAAAGTGGTAATCAAAATGACACAAGACTTTTAGCTACTATATCATGACTACAGAATTGTGACCAATGCTGCCGCTGAAAATGATGATGATGATTAGCCATTTAGTCGAAGTCGACATTCGGCCACTTTATGGATCTGTCCTCTCCATGCGTTCCTGTCCGCGACGATTACTTTGAGTTCTGCGATCGTCTTGCTGGTGGCCGATGTGATTGTATCAAGCCAGTGTATTCTTTGCCGTCCTCTTCTTCTCGTCCCGCTCACTTTGCCCAGCATCATCGAAGTCTCCAGTGATTTTGCGCGCATAACGTGGCCGAAAAAGGACAGTTGCTGTTTGACAATTTTGCCCTCAAGCGACATTTTCGGCTTGATACGGTCCAGGACAATCTTGTTTGTTGTCCGCGATGTCCAGGGTATGCGCAGTAGTCTTCTCCAACACCAGAGTTCGAAAGCGTCGATTTTTCTTCTTTCCGCTTTCCTGATTGTCCAACTTTCACATCCATATGTTGCTATGGGAAAGACAATGGCGTTGACGAGTCTCGTTTTCGTCGCAATGCTCACGTCCTTGCTCTTCCAGACTTTATCCATTCCTTGCATTGCGGCCCGGCCGAGTGCAATCCGCCTTTTGATCTCTGGTCCGGATTCGCCGTTTCGGTCAATTTTGGCTCCCAGGAAGATGAAATCTTGGACTGGCTCGATCTTTTCATTGTTGATCTTGATGTTTACTGCATCATTGCACGCCGTTGTCATTACTTTCGTTTTCTTGATGTTGAGGTACAGTCCCATGCGTTCACTTTCCTCTTGAACTCGTCGGATCAAGTATTCCAGGTCTTTTTCACTTTCTGCAAGTATAGTTGTGTCATCCGCATATCGCAGGTTGTTGATAGTCCTACCTCCAATATGGACTCAGATTATGGCCTCGTCCAGGTTGCATCGTCGCATGATCGTTTCGGCGTACAGGTTAAACAGGGCTGGAGATAAAATGCATCCCTGCCTGACGCCTTTACCGCTGAAAATACAACACCTTAAACTTACAGTACAAAACATATAAAGAGGTAGTAAAGATGACTAAAGGGCAAAATAAAATAAAAAATAAAAAAATCCACACACACTCCTCCTTACACACACAGCCTGATAGCGTGGCTCCACCACTGTATGGTAAACACAATGAGATCTGAGGCAGTAATGAGGAGAGTCAGAGCTGTATTGATCACATGCAGTGGATCAGAGGACCTCTGTCAGTCCCTCAGAGCCCACTTTATACAGAACCCTGCTGCACTGTCCTCTCATTTGCCCTTTTATCTCCATTCTCCTCACTTCCTACTCTATGTATGCAAGTAAGTTTCTTTCGGCTGCTCACTTCTTCAGGGGTCACCACGGCGATCAAACTTGCACAAAAGATTTGGCAATTTGTTTTACACCGGATGCCCTTCCTGACGCAACCTGAGTTTGAACCCGCAACCTCAGGATTACAAGACTGCAACACTGACCACCAAGCTATCGCAGCCTGTATATGAGCATTTTAGAGGTTGTTCTCTCCACTGTTCTCCACACACACCCCTCCCCTTCATCTTTTGTGTTCCCTGCTTTCGTCTCACAGCAATGTATCAGTCTCTTTATTTATGTAAATCCACTTTCTGTGACAATGAAGCTTGTCTAATGTCCTGAACACTGCTGAATTTCATGCCATTTCTTCCCGGTAATGGTAGAATAATGAAAATGTAAATAGCGTTAAGCTGGGTAGCTTAAGACAACCTCTAAATGAAGGCAGAACAGAGAGGGAAAACAGAAAGGAAGAGTCGGCATTTTTAGCTTCAAAAGAGTCCTGACGTCACACGCTACAACACCTACAGCAAACCACTGAGGCGTGTGTATGAGAACCAGCTCAACTAAGGACTCTATAGGAATTCAAGATGTGTGGCAAGACCTGAATTCAAATGAAGCCCACCACAAGAGACATCTTAACTGGGATCTTCCAAACACCATTCATACTCTGTTTGGTGATTTTCAAGGCTTTTCTTAAGGTTGCCAGTCAAACTCCAAGAAGCTGTCCCAATGTGAGATCAATGAGGCTTTCATTTTGACTCACAGTTGTTCATGAGAACCCAATATTTGGTGTAAATCAATGATATCAACATCCCTCCTACCTTAGTGCATATATCATTCTTTACACACGCACAATTCCTGGAGAGCGAGTGGGTGGCGGTTATATAAGAGGGGCCCAGGAGGGTTTCCCTTGAGTTTAGGACAGAATGAAAATGGAGCTGAACTCAATTAACTAAGAAAAATGACAGTGAATGCAGCAAGAGTGAAAAATGGTGACCTCATGCTGGTGATGCCAAGATTATGCCAGAAAGCAAAATACAGGGAGTCCCCGACTTACGAACGAGTTCCGGACCTAAGGACCGTTCTTAACCCGATTTTGACGTAAGTCGGAACCCATAGCACATGCGTTCGTAAGTCCGGATTTTTGTTCGTAAGTCAGAAAATGTATGCTAGCGCTGCGCCTAACACCCGTTTTTCAACACAAACGTCTATACTGGTTCATAAAAATGCACAGAACTTTGTTTACAAATGGTTAGCTACACTATATGCTGCTGTGCCACTCTTTGCAAATGTCAATGCTAGAACCTTCAGTTTATTTTATAGATATACTTTTTATACTTTTTATACTATATGCAAAAACTCAGGACAGTATTACACTTTTATTATTTCATTTTATGCTTATGTTCATTGGGTGTTTGGTGTTTCAGGGGTGTTTGGTGTTTCAGTGTTGGTGTAAATTTTCATACTTTTATACTATTATGAAAAAACTCAGGACAGTGTTACACTTTTACTATTTTATGCTTATGTTTATTAAATGTTTTAGTGTTTAGTGTTTAGATGGTTACTGTTGCACCGAGGGACTGAGAGAAACGCAATTTCGGTCCTGTGTATGTCCTGTACATATTGCAGTTCTGACAATAAAGTTGACTTTGACTTTGACTTGACTTTGACACTTTCATCTAAAAACACCTAAAAAAAACACATACCAGTGCTGTATTTAATGTTCAACTGCTGTTCGTAGGTCCGTTCGTAAGTCCAAGTTGCCGTAGGTCGAGGGCGCCGCAACTCGAGGACTCCCTGTATAGTTTTTAAACAAATCTATAAATTCTGGCTCAAGATAGATCACAAAACAACATGTGTGTCCTTTCTATGCAGGCCAACCTTGAGATAACTCTGCATTAGCACATCTGGCTGTTAAGTCAATCCCAGAGCTACTCAGCCAAACAGACCATTGGCCTGAACTTTGATTGTAAAAGCCTGCCAGGCCGGCAAGTTAATCCCTGGGCGTAGCAGGCCAATCAAGTTGTTAGGCCAGGCCTGCTGTCAATAACACATTCAGGTCGAACACAAACGCTTGAATCAAACAGCAAGCCTCTATCAAATCAGCTCTATCTAGCAAGCACTTCAAATATGTATTTGAGCGTGTACGCAGAGAGTAGTTAAAAGTTCTTTTTTAAATATAAAAAATACCAAATCAATACACGATTCTAAGGCTTTTCTGGATAACTTGGTCTCGGTGCCTTTTGTATTGATCGCTATCTGAACTCAGGCACTTGACAATGTGAGGCGACAGAAAGGGTGCAGTCATCAGAACCACCCACATCTGCAGTGGTGCAAAAAAATGGAGCTCTGAGCAGAACAACCGCACAGAAATGGAAGACATGGCGGCAGTGAAGGACGAAGGGGGGTGAGGTGGCAACAAGGCGAGTGTAAAGCAAGACGAAAAGAAAATGAATGAAATAAAGACTGATGGAAAGCGAGAGAGAAAGAATGTGACACAAGGCAGGCGGAGAGACAGCACTATTTACAGTAGATTAGTTGTTATGGTGATAAGCAGCAGGAAAAAGAAGGGGATGTAGTTGTCAGGGTGATGGGGCTGCACTGCACAGCTACTAATAAAAAATAAAAACTGTGCTTAGAAATCAACCAATCTTTGTCATAAAGTGAAAGAGATATAAAACACTACCTAAAGTGCATATACTGTACAGGTATACACAAACACAGCAGTCTGCATCTGTCATTAGCATATGGAGACATACTTGGCTCCCTCCCCCACATTCCCAGCATGCACTTGACTTTTTCCACAAGTTTTTTTTTTTAGCAACGAGGAATAGACAGATACAAACAGTAAGGATGTGCACATGATTGTATTTTTATTGCAAGTTTTGCCTTCTAAAGGTCTAATATTGGCAACACTTTACCACAAAAAGATGACAGAAGACTGAGGGTAATTTTATCTGATAGCCTAGAGGGGTTTTGAGTATCCTGGTCTTTGTTGTTTTTCTGCCTCGGGTCTAACCTCCGGGTTTTACAACAGCATCTGATGTAATCACCGTCAAATGAAAACCAAACAGACCTTCATATTCCAACAGAGATTTTTCCTGTCCAGTCCAATGTGCAGTTTGAAGGGGGTAGTGCGGAGGTTAGAGAAAGTGGGCCTGTGAGGTTGCTGGTTCAATTCCCTGGACTGATAATGTCAAAATGTGGGTAGGAAAGTTCAAGCACACAGGTCTGCATATGCCCCACTCTGGGTCCTTAAACAAGACCCCATAACCCCACAAGCTGCCTCCTAGCCCCCGTGCTCTAGGTGGCAGCTCTCTGTTCCACACAGTGGTAGCTCGGTGGTTTGTGGTTGCATCAGGAACGACCCCCGTCGTAAAAAAAAAATAAAAAATTGCCAGTTTTTTGTGCAAGTTAATTTGCTGTGATGACCTCTGAGGAAGGGAGTAGCTGAAGGGGAAAAAAAGGTTACCGTATTTTCCTGACTATAAGTCGCACCTTTTTGCCTAATTTGCATGCCCTGCGACTTATAGAAAGGTGAGACTTGTTTATGGATTTTCCCCATATTTTTAGACAAATTTTTGGCTCAGATATGACAGTTTTTCCATTTTGGCAAAAATGGTGCAGTACCACTTTCGGCCGCTAGGGGTGCAGTACCACCTTTGTCCGCTAGGGTACACCAACCATTCCCACCTCATGTGTCTGACTAGAGCCTCCTCTGGACGGACTCAGTCTGTCACAGCCCGGCCTCCTGCTCTGGAGGTATGAACTAGCTACTTCAATGTTTTATAGACGTAAATGTGTTGCGGTTAGCTTCGTTGTTTTTCCTTGTACATTTTCAAAGCGAAAAAATTTAAATCCAGCAGATTTGACCATTACTTGAATTTATTAAGGAACGGTTAAGCTAAGACACATGTTTGCTATAATTTTCAGCAGACAAATAATTGTTTTTACCGTGTTAATCTTGTGAAAAGTCCTTCCGTGCATGCTTCTGTGGTCGTCATTTTCAGCAGGGCAAATGACGCGCTGACGCATCGCGTAGCGGTGACGCATAATAGATGCGACTTATATAAAGGTGCAACCTGTTTATGGATTTTTCCAATTTATTGACAATAATTGGACAAAGCGACTTATATAAAGGTGCGACCTATAGTCCAGAAAATACTGTAAGTGCTGTTTGAAACGTTGGCAGCACGACAGCTCAGTGGTTAGCACTGTTGCCTCATAGCAAGAAGGTCCTGGGTTCAAACAGTTGGACCTGGGGTCTTTCTGTGTGGAGTTGCATGTTCTTCTCGTGCTTGCTTGGGTTTTCTCCGGATACTCCGGTTTCCTCCCACAGACCAAAAAAATGCATGTTAGGCTGCCTTCAGGCCCAGCCCTCCCTTGCAAAAGAGATCTGTGATCTCAATGGGGTTTGCCTGGTTAAATAAAGGTTAATAAATACACTTAAATTTTTTAAATAAAAAATAAATCTGACTTTTATTAATATTTAATTCTTTTTTTAAATCTGCTGTCCTTCCATATTCACCAACTCTAGTTCTTGTTTTGAAAAGATTATGATGCAGTTTGTGCTGTAAACTAGACACTGGGTGACGTGTAGAAACAGCTCCAAAGTTACAGAATGAAGTAAGTGAATTTGCTGGCAAACATTAGAGCATCATTCCATCCATCCAGTCATCCATCTTCTAGTGCTTTTTTGAGATTGAGTCACTGGGGCAATTTGTAAAGCATCCTCTCCTTCGTTACCTCCTTAAGCTTATCTGAAGTGATTCCAAATGTGTTCTCAGGCCAGCTGGGGGCATAATCTCTCTATCAAATCCTTGGTCTGCACTCAGCTCTCCTCTCAGTGAGACCAGTCCAAAACACCATGTTCAGAAGGCATCCAGAAAGCATCATCATCATTCCATCAAACCACCACAATTGGCTCCTTCTGAACACAAGATCACAGTGACTCAACTATGAGGCATGTCCCAAACAGCTGACTACCTACCCTAAAGTCCAGCCACTTTTCAGAGAAAGTTTAGTTTAGTTGCTTGGCTCACAATATCATTCTTAGAGTCACTACCCACAGCTCATGAACATAGGTGGATATTGAAAGATCGATTAATTTACTAATTGTAAGCTTTGCCTTTTAACTAATATGTAATTGCATCTCACGGTGACATTGATGAAGTGTTCTCATTACTATATACTGTACACTGCTCCAATCAGCCTATCGGTCTCCCCCTCTGTTCTACCATTCTTCTTAAATTGTTACACCAACACTTCTACTCCGACCATTAGATCATTCCCAAACAGGGAGTGAAACTCCACCAGTTGTAGACCATGATCTCAAACTTGAGGATGCCAATTTTTTTTTATTTCAGTGTTTCATACTAGGCTGCAGACCACTACTGTGATTGCTGGAGGTCCCTGCTGAATGAGTAAGACTATGTCATCTGCAAAATGCACAAACGCATTTTAAAGCCTCCTTAACTGAAGTCTAAAACTTCCATCCATAAAAGTTATGATTAGAATGAGAGATACAAGACAATCTTGTGAAAATCCAACACATGCCAATTGCAAGTCTGATTTAGAGTTGCACTGGGATCCAAATAATCTGGCGTCATCATCAAGCCATCATCTCCAAACACCACCAGATCCAACGAATTAACAGTAATTTCAGGTCCGAGCCCAACACCCTGAATAAAGAATGAAGATCAGAGCAGAGGAGGCACCAAAGCACATTAAATGCTTCCCCTGCTTATGTCTGCCTTGAACCTCGCTCTGACATGACAGATATTTTGTGATCTCACTTGTTTGGGTGATCAGATGCATGCATCGTCTGAGTGCAACGGCTGAATGAACGTCCATTTGGGCTGATGGGTCGCTGGCAGTAGTCCATCTGAAGCTTAACTGAACTTTTTACCTCTTTCAACTGGCAGGTCAGTGCATGGTCAAATGTCCGCATGCAGCAGGTATAGTATGGCAAGCCATATTTGCATATATTGTATTGTCGGCCATGCCTGTCCCTGATGCAGTAAAAAGTCCAACGTTGACCCAGCTTACACATTAAGCACATTATTACGGCCCTGCCTGGTCCGAATTCTGGACAGGGCCCGGCTCTGGGTTTGGGTTAGAAATGACAGCTCTAGTCTGATTTGGAGTACAGTATTACAAAGTAAAACAAATAATGCAAACCCCCCAAACAAACTTAAAGACCGTGTAAAGTACATTTCAATGTGTGGTTTTAGTTTGTCACACGGCATAAATATGTGTTATTAATCAGCCATATAAATCTGACTGATTAAAAACATTGTTTACCTTATAAAATTAAGTCTCAAAAATAATGAAAAAACAGATGATTAGCTAGCTAACAATGAACAAAATATCTATGCTATTGCTATCTGATGCTATCTGCGATTCGCGAGTGAACGGCTCCACCGAGGCGAATTTATACGGCTGGAGCTGCAGGGGGTGGGGCTATACTTAAGAAGACCGCGTGACGAAACTCGGTCACATTTAAAACACGCCTAAAAAATCCTGAAACAGAAATATCTTTATACACAGTTTGCTCTATAACTCCAAAATTAATTGAGCTACAATTTTGAGACTTTTTACTCATTTACAAGATTACAATTATGACATTTATAATGTTTATTGAAGAAAATATTGAAATTCACTTTACACGGTCTTTAAGTTCTAAATATTTATGTAATTACAATGTCAAAAGTGTGTGGGAGTGGTGGCGCAGAGGTTAGGAAGTTGAGCTTGTGATCGGAAGATCGCCGGTTCAAGACCCGGTAACGACAACATCAAAAATTTGGGTGGGATAAGTGAAGCAGTCACACCTGTCTCCACCCTCATCTGCCCCACTCTGGGCCATTGAGCAAGGCCCTTAACCCACACCATCTGCTCCCCCGGGAACCCTAGATAGCAGCACTCTGCTCCACACAGAAGGCTGTGGTAGCTCGGTGGCCTGTGGTTGTGTCAGGAAGGACATCCGGTGTAAAAAATAAATAAATTGTCAAATCTTTGTGCGACTAGTTCGTTGTGGCGACCCCTGAAAAAGGGAGAAGCCGAAAGAAGAAGAAAAAAAACGATGTCAAAAGTCGAGGACTCATCCACAGAAACATTGTGAGGAAATGGACCAGATTGAAACTAAAGTTATTTCTTTTAGTTTTCACACCTGATAGTCCGGTAGAACCGATTCGACTGGAGACCAATATTCAGAACATTTATTTACATTTTCAGCAGGTACGGTTTGCATTCACACTCCACTGAATCAATCGAGCCAACCTGTCCCCCCCCCCCCCCCCCTCGCCTGTGGTGGCGCTGTACCAAGATCTACTGAAGGAAACAACACAAAAACCTCAGAAGAAAACACTTCTTCTTCTTCTTCTTCTGGAAATAAAAACAAAACTGTATTAGCATCAAATTTTTGCGGTTTTAGGATTTCTGTTTTGTCTGTTGCTTATGTGCCAAACAAATATTTTTCAACAAATGGGCTCAGCATGAGCAGAAGACGAAGGCAACAGATCATGGAGAATGTTGTTTTTCACACAAGGTGGTTGACGGCTTCATATGAGGTAGTCCACTTCCTGCTTTTGGAGCGGTCACTGGTCCGATTTCATTCACACTGCATTCAAACTGCACCAGAGTTCACTTCACCCGAACCGAGACCTAGGTATTTCGGTGGACCAGAGTTCGCTTGTTTTGTCTGCATCAGAGTTTGATTGCGCATTCACACCTCCTCAAAGGAACCGGACATTCTAGGCAATCGAACTAGAGTTCGATTAAAGCGGACTAAACAGGGCTGCTGTGAATGCACCCTGAGAGAGTAACTAATGATGGACAAACTGCAGTCAAACCAAAACTCCAAGATACTTTGACTAGCTACTGGAAACAAAAGGTCATTCAAAATGTTTAACAGAGCGCTAAAGAAACCAGGTAGAATATTTACAAAGAATAACTGCGGAGTGAATCTGTGAAAAACATATGCAACAGAACAAAAAACAGAATACCAAAAGAAAAGAAAAGGAAAATATTAAATCCACAGCACAGGATTAATGAAAAATAAAGCCGGAATATAGACTACTATCTGACAAAAAAGAAAAAAAAAATTACAACACACAAAAATCTTATGTGAAGCTCCAAGAACCATAACAATTTAGTCTGTAGTGATACACCTTCATCTCTCTGGAGACTGTACTGGACCACACTCTGATCTCTGAACTGTCCAAAATGATACACCTGTCCACTGATCCTCTCAGTGAAACACCTGTTTCTTTGAATCTTCAAGAACAAGGACATTACACTGATTTATTTTATTAATTTGATTCAAGACACAAATTAAATCACAAGAGACTCTCTTATTCTTTTATTTTGTTCTAATTCAAATATAATCAGTGCATAACTTTGTGTTATTCATATGAGCAGTGTTGGTATACTTCAATATGCTGAATGATCATGTGTTAATATGCTGGTATATGTCTTAGTCAAAGAACTCTGTCTAAAGTTGAATAATATGTCAAGTTGAACTTTTCAGATTTGTTTAGAAGTTAGAATCAGCTTAACCAGTAATCTTATAACTGGGTCCTGTTTTATGTCCTTCTCTTAAAACAATCTTTATCTGTTATTCTGAAGTAACCTTCACTCATTCGATTTCTGATAAACTCTTTGACCTAAGCTAACTCCCTCCCACTGGTCGAATGAACCAATGAGGGTAGTGAGTACGACTGATGTCAAGCTCCCGTAAAAAGTTCAATTTCCTGTTTCTGCTCCAGTCTGCTGGAGAAGTTGAACTATGATGTTTTTCCTCCTAAGAGCTAGATGATCGCGGGTCAAATGCTAAAGACCACGTCATCAGCTAATGACTTAGCATGCCAGCTATAAAGTCTAACCTCGAGCGTAAAAGCTCCATTTTGAATGAAAATTCCTTTGAGGAATCTTTTATCTTGAAAAACCAAACAGGAACAGTGCTGCTACCTTGAGTCGGTCGATGCGGACCTCAGGAGACGCTGTAAAGCGAACACGTTGAAGCCTGCAAAACACAGCCGGATGGACGATCTGTGCACGTTTAAGGTTGGCCCTACTTTACCGAAGCTTTGGATAGAGAATCTGCGCAAAGGTAAAATGTCTATGTTCACTAGCGAACCTGAAGTCCAGCGGACGCCTCTCGAAGGGCTGCCATATTTCTGGTTGAAAACACTTCAACATAATTCACTCCCTGAAGCCTCGGATATAGTCGCGCTTTGGTCCGCAAGCTGGAGCGCGCGCGCTGCGCGCGCACTGTGCATGCGTTTATAGTGTGGCACGGCAGCGCATGGCAAAGTGCTGTTCTTTTACTGACCAGCAGGTGGCAGTACCCTCTAAAACCTGTGCATATGTTGCAAGAAAGGGTGTAGAAGAAGAAATCTACCGTAGAAGAAGAACTGTTTGAAATCACACAACAAAAACAAATGGCTTTCCGCTCGCTCGGGGAATTTAAAACATTTGAATCACATAAAAAACATTCCTCCATGCGTCGCGACGCCGTTTCCACGACCACAGCGGCGCAGACAGCTGCAGGCTCTGGCGTGAAGGCTGTCGGGGAGGTCCCTACCCGACCTGTCAATCAATTCGGCGCGCGCGCTAGGCTTGCGGAGCTTCAAAATCTGGGAGGTGCACGACCACGCGCGAAACCAACGCGCTGGCCAAAGCGCGGGGGCGGGGACTTCGCGATTGCGTCACTTTGGCCGCGCGCCCTATGCGACGCGTCAACTATATCCGAGGCTTCACTCTTCCTTCTTCTTCCTCATTCTTAAACTTTTTCTTATCCATCCTTGCCAGAACTTTAAGCTAAATGCCTGTAGACATAAGTTATTCTAAGACCCATAACTTGTTCTGTTGTTCCTAGAAATTACGGACGCGTAATTCATGTGCTGAAGTTAATTTATAGGAAACTGATCGACGAGAAACACTCAATCTGTATATTTGTTGATGTAAATTTATGATTTGTTAATAAATGATTCATCTCCTGGTGGATCGACATAAACTAACGGTTCATGCGTTTTGCATCTCATCACCTGGTCACAATTTTTTTTTAAATTAATCTGAAAAAGAAAGAACCCGTGAATATTTGATGATAATTTGTGTCAGGATAAAACCCACTCATTTTACATAGTGTATTGGACGGATCAGTAAATCTGACCATAGATATACTATTACAAATCTATAAAGAATTTAACAATGATTTGTTTCACAAAAAATAAAAAAATAAAAAAATAAATGTTATGAAACATGCAACTACTGATGGGCAAAAAAGATAAAAAAAAAAAACATATGTTCTTCTGTTGAATGCAATGGAAAAAGTGATTAAACGGGTTACAATTCAAAACTGTCTTTCAGCTATAAACATATCGCTTCATACAGCCTAGAGCCCTTGCAAACACAAATGTGCTCTAAAAATAAAACATCCATTATCAAACAGGCTGCTTTATTACACCAACTTCAGTTGTACTGCTTCAATACTAAACAACACAGTATTGATTCAAATTACTGCTTTCAAAACAGAAACACAAATCCAGCATGAATTCATGCTTTTAAGACATGTGGGCATGAATACATTTCAAACCAAAATTAACAAACTTAACCATACCATGATATTTTGGTGGTTTATAAAATAAAAAGATTAAAGATAAAAAACATTCAGCATAGTTAAAATGTTAAAGTAAGTTACTGTGGGGCTAAACGTTAGGCTATAAACAACGTTTGAATGGAAAAATGTTGTAGATTTTATGACCTACAGTGATTTTAAAATTACTTACAGTTGTGACAAGAAAGTTCATGCTTGGCGGGGAAACAGTTTGCTGGAACTCCTTTGACTGATGAGGCCCTCCGGATGGAGGGCGAAACGTTTCTATAAAAAAGAAACTGTCCAGATGACCCGACTGAGAACTATTGGATATCTTCCAGTTGTGGTTTTTTTAGCTTAATGGAGTCGACCCCTGACAACAGATTTATGTGCCTCACTGAAACTTTATGCTTTTACTAAAATATGTGAATTGTGCAGGGATTCACAAAAGTGCATGATTATTTAATGAAAGCATGGAATGGCACAGCAGCAGCTCAGCAAGCTGCTACCTTTCCTCTCACAGACGGAGCTGCCAAAGAAACACTTTTTGCCCCATGCAGGGTTGACTACAGGACTTTTAGGAGAAAAAAAGACAAGGTTTTACACACACCTCATTCAGATAACAGCAACATTGTTTTTCAGTTCCTATTGAGCTGCTCATGGATTGACCTTTTCAACAAACACAACAGTTCCCACTGAGCATTTTTAGGATAAAACAATAAAATAAAACAAGTTTAAGGGATCCCAAATGTGCATGGGCATCCGGGTTGAAATAAGACCAAATCTGATCTAAATGGCAAAGTTTAGATGTATAAAGTAAGATTCAGGAATTAAAAAATAGACACAATTTTAGCCAAGATTGGCAAAAATGAAATATGCTATGTGATGGATTGAACCCGAGATTTCGGCTTTCTAGCACAATGTGTACCTCTGTATGACACAGAGATAATGACATTCTTAAAATCTGCATTTATAAGCAATCGGTCTGCATTGTTTAAAAAATAGCGTAACTCCTGCTGAGATTTTTTTTTTTTTTTTTACAAATATTAATTCAAATTTTTATTAAAAGTTTCATGAGGCATTTTCTTGTCAGCATCAAACTTTTAAGCTTTACATTAAAGGTGGAGTCTGCAGTTTCTGTAGAACATCAGCACTTAGAAAAAATTTCAACAAGCAAAGCATTCTGATCCCTCCCCCTCAGAGCCATATATGGCACTGCCCCCTTGTGGTCTGTTAAAATTCAAATTCAAGCTCTGTTTTTATTGGCTGATTCGAATTCAAGCTCGGTTTTTATTGGCTGGTTACAAACTTTGTTTTTATTGGCTGGAAAATGGCGGGTCACTTTTTCTTTTTAGAAATGCTTATTTACCACCTGGAGAAGCAAGGGGACAATATTTTTTTTTAGTTTTTTTCAGAGATTACCTCTCTAACATCAATCTAGTGACAGAGTGAAGAAATATGTTAAAAAATATATTGTTAGAAAAGTTACATATAGCAGCTTTAATTGAGATTGAGAAAGGCTGAAAAATCTATAATATATATTTAATGCACTATTGATTGTTTATTCAACTCTCAAATGAACAAACTTATAAGATTGAATAACAGTAAATAAAACAGTTCTTAGAAATTCAGACAACAGTTTGACTTTCCTAGCTGCTGTCTATTTGATATGTTTAAGTTTACATGTGGTACACCAAAGCCCCCCAGGATTTGAAAAGTGAATGCAGTTTTTGACATAGGTTTTTTCAGGACTGTAATGTTATAATTATTTCTATTATTCAGTACATTTATTGGCAGTGAGCCAATGTTCACCATGACTGAGGGATTTGAAAAATGATAGTTTGTAGTTTAAGACCACCAGTCATAATGGTGGATCCTCACAACATCAACATATACAATGTGGCATCTTAGATTTTCAAGTGGCGAGCTAATTTTTAAAATAAATATTTCTTACCTTGATGCAACCACACACACAAAAAAAGAAAAGAGGCCTGTTGCTTATTTTCCTTATCCAGCTGACAACAGTTTGCATTTATATGGTGGCGGCCATCTTGCACTTCGACATGGCAGTGTTATGTTTTCAATACAAACCTTTCTTATAGGGGGCAGCTGTGGCTTAGTGGTTACAGCAGTTGTCCTCTAATGGGAGAGTTGGGGGGTTTGATTCCACCAGCAGTCACATGTTGAAGTGTCCCTGGGCAAGACACTGAACCCCTCATTGTCTCCAATGTGCGTCCCATCAGTGTATGAATGTGATCTCAAGCTACAGATTCAGATTATCTTTGTACAGATGTAATAGAGTGCTGTATGAATGTGTGTGTGGAAGTAAATGACGACACATATTGTAGTACAGCGCTTTAAGTGTCTTTATAAGAGAGAAAGGTGCTATATATAAGTACAGTCTATTTGCCATTTATGTCCAGATGCACCCGCACCCCAAAACAGAAGTCTGTACTTCACTTAATTTTCAAGTTATTTTGCTCATAACATGCACGGATGGAGAGTCTTTACAACTGTCTCATTTTGCTGCACGTCAACATATAAAATCACCAATGGCTGAAAACAGAAGCTAGTTTTAATGCAAGAAATACAAATAGGTCAAAAATAAATCATTCAGTAAATTAACTTATTTTTCTATTGAGAAATGTATCGACAGTTTTTTGCATTATTGCTTGTATAAAATCAGGGGTTACCAATCTGACCAGTGGTCAAAATGCAGAACGGCAGTCCAAACCACATGAAGTCAGTCTGCCCATTGAGCTATTTTTGAAACTGTTCAATTTAGAAGACATCATGAGACAAAAAATCTAAACGATCCTAAAAAATTCTGGAAAACCATTAAATCTCTCTCAGGCACCCCCCAATCATCTGACCTCCCATCACAATTTCTTGTTGACTCTGTTCCTGTGTCAAATAAGCACGAGATCCTGAACTGTTTCAATAAACATTTTGTTGCTTCTAGTTCTTTATTTGATACAGTTACAAACGGAAAATCGGCCACTTTATCTAATAATCAAACTTCAACAAATCAAATCCCTCCTACAAGCCAACCATCTGTTAATCACACCTTCTCTTTTTCTCCATTCTCAGTCAGTGAGGTAAATAAACTGTTAAATGATCTTGATCCTAAAAAATCTGCAGGTCCAGATGAACTTCCACCTTATTTCTTAAGGCTGGCTGCTCATATCATCACAGTCCCTGTGACCCACATCTTTAATCTATCCATAAGCCAAAACACCATTCCGGATGCTTGGAAAACAGCCTTTGTTCTTCCTTTGCTGAAGGGAGGTGACCCCACCTCACTGAACAATTATCGACCGATCTCTAAACTCTGCATCTTAGCCAAGGTTCTAGAAAAACTGATAAACTCTCAGATCAAAAATTATCTGGACTCATTTAACATCTTACCTCTCCATCAATCTGGTTTCAGGAAAAAACACAGCACAACAACTGCTTCTCTGAAGGTTCTGAATGATGTTGTTGAAGCATTGGATGCTAAGGACTATTGTGCTGCACTTTTCTTAGACCTGTCTAAAGCTTTTGACACTGTGGATCATAACATCCTGTGTCATAAGCTCTCAGAAATCGGTTTCTCTGATCACACCATCGGTTGGTTTTCTAACTATCTTTCCAATCGGAGGCAATGTGTTCAACATAACGGTGCTTCTTCCAGCTATTTAACAGTTAAAAATGGTGTACCACAAGGCTCAGTTTTAGGACCAACTCTCTTTACAATCTACATAGCTAATGTAGGTCACTGCATCCCTGATGCATCCTTACATTTCTATGCTGATGATACAGTTGTTTATTGCCGAGCTAAAACAGTAGCTAAGGCTTTCCAGTTACTACAATCCGCTTTTGACATCATCCAGTCAGATTTGTTCCGTCTCAAACTTGTCCTAAATGCTGATAAAACAAAAGGGATGTTTTTTTCAAATAGGAAGGCGGTTCCAGCAGATCCTCCTCTGATTTTATCTTCAAATGGTGTCCCTATTGAGTTTGTTGATTCCTATAAATATCTGGGTATCCTGATCGATTCACATCTCTCTTTTAAACTCCACGTGGAAAACCTAGTGAAGAAATTGAAAGTTAAACTGGGTTTCTTTTTCAGAAACAGATCATGTCTAACACTGAATGTTAGGAAACGCCTTGTATCTGTGACTTTCCTTCCCTCCATTGATTACGGTGACATTCTCTACATGAATGCTCCTACAAGCACCCTGCGGATGTTGGATGTGGTCTATCATGGTGCACTAAGATTCATAACTGGTTGTGATTATCGTACCCACCACTGCACCCTGTATTCACTGGTTAACTGGACATCATTAACCTCACGCAGACTCTTCCACTGGTACATCTTCATCTTTAAATCACTTCTTGGTCTGCTGCCCTCATACATCTCCTCCTACATGTCTTTGCGTGAGTGCAGCTACAGTGTGCGCTCTCAGGACATGATTACCTGCAGTGTTCCGTCAGTGAGGACTGAACTTGGAAAAAGGGCCTTCTCCTATTCTGCTCCTGCTTCATGGAATATCTTACAAAAAGATCTGAAGCTCTCGACCTTGACTTCTCTAAATGGTTTTCAGAATCTGTTGGAATCCTGGCAAAAACCAATGCAGATTTGTTCCTGTCTTTGATTTTATACGTCTACCTTATAATGTTTTGCTAGTTTTTTGATACTTTGTTAAAAAAAAGAAAAAAAAAAATCTTTTGTTTTTTTCTCTCTTTTTGTTTTCTATTGTTTATTGTTTGTTTGTTTATTGTTTAATGAAATTCTATCACTGCTGTTCATTGTTCTTTAGTTTTAGCAGGTCGCTTTCGTAAATGAGCCCATGAGGTTCAAAAGATTTACCTGACTAAATAAAGGTTGAATGAATGAATTTGGCCCAACACAGGTTTTTATCCATGGTGCACAAGTCTTTTGAGGTCTTTCATCTTGATGATTACATTTAAATGACTTGGACTTTTGAAAACATTAGAACATTAATGGTAGTTCATAATCACACAGTAAAACCAGAAATGACAGTTCTTCTATCGGCTCCATGGTTTTGCTCTTAAACACACATACCGGTAATTTAACTTTTTGTATGTTTTTCATACTTCTGTTTGATTTTTTTAATTGCTTTTGTGGACTGTCACAGGTTCATTGCTTTTTTAATAGAAAATAAAAGCAGCTATAGCATCAATACAATTTTATTTATTCCCATAAAATCACCTAAATCTGGTACAGTATTTGTATTGCCATTAAGACCGATCAGGCCCAGTGAGCAAAGCAAGGCAACGGGCTTCTTATATGAACGCATCATCCAGAAGCAGCCTGGCTTTTCCACTCAATCTCCAGTAGTCTGCCTGTGATCAATCTACCGGCACAGTGCTACTGCAGCGCAGGTCATTTCTCATCATTTACAGAGAGCGGTATTGACCAGGCCAGGACAACGTCTGCAGTGCCCCGTGTGAGCAAACAAGAAACAATAAACAGGAATTTCCACTGAATATGTCATGTGATTTTTCTCCATCCAAACCATCGCAAGCAGATATTTTTGTACAATCTTAAAAATGTGTGCACATATTTACAGAGCGCAAGTCTTCAACACACTGCTGTATAATTCTAGACGTGTTGAGTTAGAGGTTTGGGGTGATAACTCGTTTAACTTGAGATTGTCTCCAGTCGTAAATTAGCACGTGTAGGCCTCAAAGTCGACACTTGGTCTGTCAATAAACTATTACGCTCATGTCCTGACTCATAAATGAGGGGAATGAATGTTCAATACAAGCATCTAGGAAGCCCCTGGGGTATGTGACAAGCGTGACAAGTTGAGACAAGGTCTCCCTACATCTTGATTGTGTACGTCATTTAGCTCATCTACTTGACAGAGAAAATGTATAGAGAGGCACATTTCAGTTTTCAAGTGTCAGAGAAATTGCAGCGGTGTGATTTGTGGAATGAACGGAGATAACCTTGACAAATAAATTAACGGACTGACAGACTGGCTAGATTTTGCATTCCTGTCCTCGCACTTATCGAGTGGTTATTCAAACATCCTCTCTGTGGACTTCATCCCCCACACTGCCTTGGGGCCTTGTCAGATTTATTGTTATCCATGTCGGACTCTTATCAGGGACTTGGAACGAGACTTTGCAGAGTCATTTGTTATATTGGCTGTATCGTTGCTTCTTATCGCTGCTCTGAGAAACAACAAGAGGCAGAGGTCTGGATATCACTGCTCACATAAAGAGCAAATCTCTCCGACAGTGCACACATGCAAACACTCAGATGTTCCCGATATCTTCTGCAGGCCACTGGGAAGCAATGCTGGATGTCAGTAAACTGACTGCAGTGTTTTTTCCAAAGTCACAGCCAGCTGCACTCTCTGTGGATCCAAGTCTTTGTTTTTTCAGTCCCACTCATTCTAAAATTGAACATGAAACAACAATTACTCTGCAAAGGTCTGTTCTATGTTTTGTTTGTATTTTTCTGTGTGTGTTTGATTGACCTTCAGTATGTGAAATAATAAAGGTTAATTTGCATGCATTGCTGTAAAGCATGACTAATTATTAAATATGCTATTTACTGCTTTTCAAGAGAAAATCTAATTGAATAAGCAGCTTAAAATAAAAATTTCTTCCACATCTGTCAAACAAAACAAACCTGATGAACATTAGTATTTCTCTGTAGCAGCTCTTTATTTGGTTGTTAATTTTATAAAATTCCTCTTTGTATTAATGGCTTTAATTAAAGACAAATGCAGAACAAATAAAAATGAAACAACTATACATATACTTATTTATTTATGAAAAAGTGAGGATGTGTTTTCTTCTCAATGACATTCTAGTTATGAAGAAAAAAAGGCAAGTCATAAAGAAAAAAAAAACAACACAAATGTAACATGTTTTTGTCATGTGAAAATCTGTAGACCATGTGGAGAATGTGTGTAGACAACGAATAGCACATGTGGAAATAAATACAGCGTAAAATATGTGGTAAACGTTATAAGTTATACATATTGGACATCTTGCAATCATGGTTTAGACTGAAAATTTAAAACAAGTTTTACATTTATTCCTTAGAAAATTTTCCTGAACCACAGGTTTTATTTACACAAAACAATTTTTTTACAAGTTTAATCTTTGTGTTTTAAACATGTTTATTTATTGTTTATTATTGTAAAAATATTACAAAAATACAGAGCTTTTGTCTGCTTCACAAATCTGTATTTTTTATTCTATATTTTTATATGTGACCCAATAGTTCACATCTTTTTACAAGGTCAAAGTCAAAGTTTATTTATTGTCATTCACATCTCATGTGGTATGTGTGGTCGAAATTGTGTACACAGGGTCCCAGTTACATCTGACAAAAGTATAAATTGTAAAGGAAAAGCAGTAACAAAATCTAAGATATGAACTAAGAAATATACTAAACATTTAATAGTACAAAAACAATATGCCGAACAACAGCAGATATAACATGTCTGTGTGAGCAGATGAGTGTGACTGAATAAAGCAGCATGAAATAATCAGCAGCATGAGATCAGCAGCATGGGTAGTTAGAAGCACATGTCAACAATCAAGTGGCACTACAGTGATTATCCTGATTAGGGATTCATGAGTCTAACAGCCTCAGGGTAGAAGCTGATCCTCAGTCTAGTGATTTTGCACTTAATGTTCCTTAACCTTCTGACTGGGGGAGCAGGGAAAATAGTGTGTGTGCAGGGTAAGTGAGGTCCTTCATGATGCAGGTGGCTCTCTGGAGGTGTAAATGTCTGTGATGGTGGGGAAGCTGACTCCAACAGACTTCTGTGCAGCCTTCACCACTCTCTGCAAAGTTTTTCTTTCTGCAGCTGTGCAGCCTCCATGCCACACGTTGATGCTGGAGCACAGGATGCTCTCCACTGCACACCTGTAGAACGAGGTGAGGACTGGGCTACTCAGACCAGCTCGTCTCATCCGTCTGAGGAAGTAGAGTCTCTGATGACCTTTCTTGATCAGGCTGGTGGTGTTGTTGCACCAGCATTTAGGTGCACACCCGCTGACCACTTCCACCACAGAAGGATGATCAGGGGGAGTAGGTGTGTTTGTTTCGTCTGAAGTCCACACCATCTCCTTTGTCTTCTTCACATTGATGTGAAGGTTATTTTCTTTGCACCAGCTCTCCAGGTGTTTCACTTCCTGCCTCTAGCTGGACTCATCATTGTTTGTGATGCATCCCACCACAGCTGTGCCATGTGCAATTTTTACAATATGACAGCCTGGATGGGTAGGTGCGCAGTCATACATGAGCAGAGTGAACAGAAGAGGGCTCAGCACACAGCCCTGGAGAGAGCCAGTGCTGAGGGTTATGGTGAAGGAGGAGAAGTTGTGGATCCTCACAAACTGTGGTCTGTTTGTTAAGAAGTCCAGGAGGGGCTTAGTCCTAGTGTGAATAGTTTGTCCATCAGGGTTTGGGGGATCATGGTGTTGAAAGCAGACGTGAAGTCCACAACGAGCAGATGGACCTAGGAGTCTTTCTGTTCCAGGTGGGTGAGAGCTGTGGACCACAGAGGAGATGGCATCTTCTGTAGATCGATTCTTGCGGTATGCTGTGAGAGCCCTTGTTGAAGTCGATAGCTGTTTTGATGTGGGTCATGACCAGACTTTTGAAGCATTTAGCAACCATTGGGGTGAGGGCTACTGGCCTATAGTCATTCAGACCAGTCACTGCAGAGCTTTTTGGAACTGGGATGATGGTGGCAGTCGTCAGACAGATAGGAACTGTTACCAGGGTGAGGGAGAAGTTAAATATGTCAGCCAGCACCTCACAGAGCTGATTGGCACAGTCTTTGATTACCTTCCCTAGGATGTTGTCTGAGCTAGTTGCTTTGTGAGGATTAATCTTCCTGAAGATACTCCTTACTTCAGCTGAGGCCATGCTGAAAAACTCCTCTTTCGGTGGTGAGGTGAGTATGGTGCTGGGTGGTCTGTTCAGGCCTTCAAGGCATGCATAGAACTTGTTGAGAACGTCAGGCAGTGATGGGTCCTCAGGGCACGGCGCACCCCTGCCTTTATAGTCTGTTATGCACGTAATGCTCCTCCACATGTTCCATGGGTCTTGTGATGAGAAACGTTCCTGGATGCTCTGTGCATATGTGGCTTTGGCCCTTTTAATACCAACAGCCAGCTCTTTCCTTGTCCTTCACGGCTCCTGTGAGTTGCCAGACCTGAAGTCAATGACTCTGGCTTCCAGAAGGGTATGAACTTCTGCATTCAGCCAGGGTTTCTGGTTTGCGTAGCACTTCACAATCCTGGTTGTGGTGACATCATCAGCATACTTGCTAATGTATCCAAGGACCTAAGTTGTGCATTCCTCCAGGTCTAGTTCCCCCTCATTCACAGCAGCATCTCTGAAGACCTGCCAGTCTGTACATGCAAAACAGTCATTCAGTATGGAAGAACTGTTCTTCATCCATAAGGGTTACACAAAGGTTTGGTGAAAAATCTAAAAAAGCTAAGTCTGGTCCTCTGGACATTCAAAAAAAA
>JBBPBX010011010.1:39688-56814 GCA_038048925.1 Garcialebias charrua | reverse complement strand
AATACCCTGATGCATGCTCAATAATCCAGGTAGAAAAATCTAAAAAAGCTAAGTCTGGTCCTCTGGACATTCAAAAAACAAAAAAACAAAACAAAGCAAAAAATTGTAGAAACGTTTCGTCTTTCGTCCGAAAGACTTCCTCAGTCTGAGGTGCTGGGTTCAGCTCAGTCTTATAAATAGCACCCTCTCACAGTGTTACACAACCAGTTGGCTGATGACAGCCTGAAACCAGCTGCTCACATGATCAAGGAGGACCATCAGCCTAACAATGGATCGTTAGCACCCTGATGGTTGTTTGCTATTCACAGAGGGCTGAGTGATACCAGCAATCACAGCATTGTAGGAGGGGGACAGTTGAACTCGGAGGCCTCCACCCCTGTTTAATGATGGGCGGTTTCTTTTCACAAAGATGGCCTCCTTTACTCCTCTCTCAAACCATCGTTCCTCTCTATCAAGGATGTGAACATCTTCATCCCTGAAAGAGTGACCGCTGGCCTGGAGATGAGTGTAGACTGCAGAGTCCTGACCTGATGATGTTGATCTTCTGTGCTGGGCCATCCTTTTGGCCAGTGGCTGTTTAGTTTCCCCGATATAAGACTGATCACAGCCCTCCTGACACTGAACAGCATACACAATGTTACTCTGTTTTTGCCGGGGGACTGGATCTTTGGGATGAACCAGTTTTTGCCGTAATGTATTTTGAGGTTTAAAAGCCACTGGGACGTTGTGTTTAGAAAATAAACGTCTCAATGTCTCTGAAACCCCTGCAACATATGGAATGGCCACTGGTCTGGGTCTGGGTTCCTTCTTTTCACCTGATGGCTGGCTGGAGTCCTGTTTGGGTTTCTTCTCTGCTTTCAGGAAGGCCCAGTTAGGATATCCACATTTCTCTAGAGCCTGTTTTGTGTGTGATTTCTCCTTCTGTCTGGCTCCTGCGTTAGTGGGGACGCTGTCTGCTCTGTGGTACAGAGTCCTGATGACTCCTAACTTGTGCTCCAGAGGGTGATGGGAGTCAAACTGTAAATACTGGTCTGTGTGGGTGGGTTTGCGGTACACCTCAGTTTGCAAATTTCCTCCATCAGAAACTGAGACCTCACACTATTTGCTATTTATAAGCTATTTATAAGCTATTTATAAGACTGCTTTTTTATTTATTTATTTATTTATTTATTTTTTATTTATTTATAAGACTGCTATTTATAAGACTGAGCTGAACCCAGCACCTCAGACTGAGGAAGTCTTTCGGACGAAAGACGAAACGTTTCTACAATTTTTTGCTTTGTTTTGTTTTTTTTGTTTTTTGAATGTCCAGAGGACCAGACTTAGCTTTTTTAGATTTTCCAGAATCGTTCAGCCCTACTCTTCAGTCTTTTATCTCCTATTTTCAACAAGCTAAAATTGAATGGTTGATGCACAACATTTTCATTTCTGTTCTTTTGTTGCTGATACAAATAACTTTTTAATTTTCCCATCACACACAGATACACGTACACACACACACACACCCACACACACAGTCACACAAAGTTGTTAGTGAAAGGCATTAGGGCTCTAATTTGCACTTAGTTTGCATGGTCATGATTTGTGACTGGAAAACTGCACAGTCAAATGTGAGTCTCGGTGAATAGACTCAAACCACCGGGCAGCTGTCATGCGTGCTGTCTCAAATTAGGGTGTGCTCTGTGTAAGCACAGTAATGTAAACACTTGGGGAAAATTACTTGAAAACTACTAACAAAGCTGCTTCTGCACAGTCAAAACTAACACAAGTTGGTGTTTAATGAAAGTCAGATTTCACACACGTTTCAACATCTTTTAAATATTTATGCTTTCTATTTTTGTGAGATTTATCAGTTTTTTTCTCTTCCAGTTTAACATTTGAGCCTAGACTCAAACACCCAGTCCCAATGGGTTCTTTGTAAAGGTGTAGGGGGGTGGATAAAGTAGCCGAGATATTTCACTTATACTGATTTTTTTAAGTGAACACTTCAAAGTGTGGAGTAAATCCACAGCAGATAAAAACACAACACTGTGCATGCTAACTTTCAATTAGCGTGTAAAATGATTTTTGTTCAACAATTCTGAGGCTACTGCTTTACCCACCTTAAAGGGTGTGGCTTGGAGAAAATAAAAAGAAGTAGTTACTAAAAAGAAGTAGTAACTACTTCTTTTTATTTTCTCCAATAAAAGACAAACATAAAATAACTTGACCAGCTGAGATTCGAACTCGTAGCCTACGGGTCAAGATAAAATGTGAGCTTAAAACCGAGAGCTTATCCCTTTACGCCACGGCGGCTTATTAGTTTTTTTGGAGTCAACCTTTCCTATGAAGGATTTGCCGCCTGTAAAATTCTGGCGCGCAGGATTTAGAGATTATCAGTTATATTTTAAAACCCTGGCTACGCGCAAGAGTTAGAGAATATTAGTTATATTTTATAGAACTTTATAGAAATGCGGAAATGCTCTGTAGGCTATGGGTGCGCGCTTTGTGTTATTTACGTCCTAACATAAGCTGAATTGTAATCAGTCATTAACAAAAATTTAGCTCAGAAACACTAATATATATATTCAGCTAACAAACATTTTTTAGCGGCGTGTCCGCTCTTAAAAGAACACTCCACCCACGTCAAGTGAACACTCCACCCACGTCAAGTGAACACCCCACCCACTTCAAGGCTTGCTCTCTACATAATGCGTAATGAACGCGGGCGGGCCAGTTCGGGCTATGGGCAAACCAGGGGCGGCCCGGGCCATTGAGGGCTGGCCAATGCGAAAACGGCTTATGTGTCCCTTTTTTTTTTTTTTTTTCCATTTATAGATGGCCTCCCTTCACACCTTATAGCCATCCTCTCACTCCAATATGTATTTTTTTTATTTATTATTTATATATATATATTTTTTTATTTTTATTTTTTATTTTTTTTATATTTTTTTTATTTTTTTTAAGAGAGAAAGAAAGAAAAGAGAGAGTAAGACAACAAAACAACAATTATCCACAAAAAGAGCACAAGGCAAACACACCGAACCTCCGTCCACAATCCTGCAAAGCACATGACAGAACACAGCAACGAAACATACATGCATAAAGACTGATAATATTCATGACCCTGCAGAAGATTTCTATAAAAACACATACCCATACCTACAAATATATATACAGTATACATACATATACATTTATATTCATTCATATACCCATCTACATATCTGCATATATCTACATATACATCCCTGCATCCATTTGTGTGTGGTTGTGAGCATGCATAAGTGAATAAGGTTCCTCCAATAGAACATTTAGTAGCGACTGTGAAGCATCAGAGACCCGTCCCCCCAAAGCCCGAGACAGACGAAGGGGCGATCAGAGCCCAAGACCCCAGGAAGGACCCCGAGCCCAGAGTCCCAAGGACCACCCGAACAGGACGAGCCACTCGTCCACTCCCCAGATCCGACCAAGGGGAAGAACCGGGCGAACCCCACCAGCGACCACACACAATGACCCCCCGGGGTCAACTGCGACAAATACACAGGCCCCTTACGGAGCCCCCTGCACCGACGTAGCCCCAGGGCCGGTCACCGAGGCCTGGGCACCGGGGACGCCCATCCCTCAGGCCCAGACCCGACAGGACCAGAGGACACGAGCCCCACCAGGCAGCCACCAGGCCGAGCCGACAAACACCCAAGCGCCCAGCCCCAGATATTGAGGGCCCCAAGCACGCCCGCAGGCAGAGGAACACCCACCAGGAGGCCACGCGCCAGGAGCGCGACACTAAGTAGCCTCAGATGTATCAGAGAGGGGGCAGTCCAAGTCCCAGCCTGACACTTAAACATTCATACACAGACACACTCATTCAGACCCACCCTCATCCTCACCCTCACTCACAGAAAGACAAACAATAACAACACGTTCCATTCATAATCCCGATGCACACTCTATACCCCCTAGGTCCAAGACATGTACCTGCTCCCTACATGGGGCAGCCCACATCCAAACCCAGGAGGTAGGCCCATTCATTCTGGGGTGGAGAGCAGTAGACATCCAAGATCCGGCTCACCCCTCGCCCTGCCGACAGGACAGGACACCCGAGCCCAAGCAGCCCCAGGGGCAGCGTAGCGCAGGGGCGGCTTATGTGTCCCTTTGATTAACTGGAGATTTGTCATGGGTGTACCCTGCCTCTCGCACAATAACTGCTGGATATGGGCAACAGTGACCTCAGTGACCCAAAAAAGATAGATGGATCGATCTTCTTAGCAAAACCCTTAGGATTTGCATTTACTGCCAGTCTGCGTCCTAATTAATACTTAGCATTTTACACGCAAACTGGCATTTTTGAGCCATAAAACCCAGGTAGCATGTGGCTAACTAGATCAATATTTGTATGCTGTCTATGTTATGTGTAAACTGATCCACAAACTTTCCTATATGTGTAAATGGTAAATGGACTGTACTTATATAGCACCTTTCTATTTAATCAAAAGATACAGGTTGTCCCCAGACTTACGAGCGAGTTCCATTCCTACGAATCGCTCGTAAGACGAAAATTTGTATGTCGGAACCCGAAACACGTGTCGCTCATAAGTCCAGATTTTTAGTCGTAAGTCGGAAAATGTATGCTAGCGCTGTGCCGAAAACCCGTTTTTCAACACAAACGTACATACTGGTTCATAAACATGCACCGAACTTTGTTTACAAACGGTTAGCTAACACACTTTCATCTAAAAACACATACCAGTGCTGTATTTTCTGTACAACTTTACTGTTCGTTAGTCCGCTCGTAAGTCCGGAACATGTCGATGGCGTTGTAAGTCGGGGACAACCTGTACTCACAACTATTTCCTTCACAATCTGTGCCCTCAGTAACCTTCACACAGCACTCTACTATATCTCTACAAAGAGGATCTGAATCTGTAGAGACTAATCAGAGGCAATGAGGGGTTCAGTGTCTTGCCCAGTGACAGTTTTCCATGTGATTGCCGGTGGAATCAAACCCCCAACTCTCACATTGGAGGACAACTACTCTAACCACAGTTGCCCCCAGGAGATTTAAGTTTTCTTACTTTGCTTTTTGGCTGCAGACAACATTAAGGATGCTGGCTCACAAATTCAGGATGATTTTGAAAATGCCACTTTCAGTTCAAACCTTGCAACATCTACTGATGCACCAACTTTGTTAAAGGCTGGCCCATTTAGTAGGGAACTATTTTAACCCCTCCATTTGTAACTTAGAATTAAGGGGCCAACAGGATGCTCAAAACTTAAATTTTAGGGGAATCATTGAAATTAAATTGGGCCTAATTGATATTTGCATCCAAAATAATTTATTGATTGATATACAGACATGACATCAGTTTTATTAGTTTTATTATATTGTCAGTGTTCTTTTGTCATAAAGCTAAAACTGTTTTAAGTGTAAAATTAGTTCACTAACTTTAGTACCTTCACTATTTAAATACATTTGGCTGTAAAGCATGAAGAGTTGGATTTGAAGGCTTAATGTCAATAAGTGCACTGAAAAAGACCCATTACAAGATTATGTTGCTGTAAAACCAAGAGTGTATCATTCAGGATTAATGGTGCCTTCACAGATGTGCAAATAACCCACTAATGCACCTCCATACTGCTCCTTGTGTCGAGTTTTGAACGGAGTGCTGATATGCCTCCTGTTATCTAATCTTATCCTTGTTTCCCAGACATTTCTGCTTCCAGAATTTCCAAAGAAAATGTAAAAAACATGTACTTAAAAAAATTGTTTGTCTTTTCTCTAATGAAATGTAAATCAAAAGACTGTTTCACAGAGAAATGGCAGAAAAATGTTGAGTGACAATGCAGAACCAAAAGACAAAATAATTTGAACTTCCAATGTTTTGAAAGTGTTTGCTCTGTGTCAAAGCTACAGTGGCCCTGAGGTCTAAATGATCAACTGTTGAAAAAACAGAATTACATTTGAAAAAATGGACTGTACTAATATAGCACTTTTCTATCTGATCAAAGTACTCAAAGCTCTTTACAACACAATCTGTGCCTCACTTACCCATTCATGCAGCACTCTACTAGATCTCTGCACAGCTAATTGAACAAATCATTCTAAAGAGATTAATCAGTGCTTTATCACATTCATACACCGATGGAACACACATTGGAAGCAATGAGGGGTTCAGTGTCTGGCCCAGGGACACTTCGGCATGTGACGGCTGATGGATTCGACCCCCCAACTCTTGCATTGGAGGACGACTGCTCTAACTACTCAGCCACAGCCGCAGAATTACAGTTGAAAAACAGAATTACGTTCCTCTGTGTGTGTCTTTGGACTGCGCGCCACCCTTGCGTCCCCATCCTCCCCCTGTGTAATGTTGGCGTCATTATTTGCTAGTGTGCGAGATTTTTTTTATTTTCAATATCACGTGTTAGGAATTTTTATTTATTTTTTTTTTTTATCGTTTGTTTTGGGGGTCTCCAAACCCTATGTGTAATTTTTCACTACTTTTTATTGTCTGTCTAAACAGGTCTCACTTGTAAATGAGTCTTTGAGGCTCAATGTCACTTATCTTTCTAAATAAAGGTTTAGTGAATGAATGAATGGTTTGAAAAAAAAAATTACAGTTGAAAAAACAGAATTACAATAGAAAAAGCAGAATTGCATTAGAAAAAAGCAGAATCATATTAGGAAAAAACGCAATTGCAAAGTACATTTGAAAAAATGGAATTGCATTAGAAAACAACTGAATCATTCAAAAAATTATATAAATTCAGTTTTTTCTAATGTAATTCAGTTTTTTCTAACGTGATTCAGTTTTTTTCTAATGTGATTCCAGCCACTTCCGCTTTGGCTTAATGTAATTCCGTTTTTGTTTGTTTTTTGTTTTCCAAATGTTTTTTCATTTACACCTTCGGGCCACCGTACAAAGCCTCCCTAAACGAAGCTCTTTGTATGTTACTTCTGCCTTGTAGAGACCGATGCGCTGACAGGGTTTCATCATGTTTCCAAGCCAGTGGAAAGACTTCCTGGACAGAAAGTGTTTTTCTGACCCTCTGTTGATACATTTAATGCTTTCTTTTAATCACTGAAAACCAAAGATGATGACATCTCTATGTTAGCTTTCCTATTTGAGCACAGCGCTCTTTTCATTTTTTTCTCTTTTTTTTGTTTTGCTCAATTATGCCTCTGACTTCTATTTAGATAAATCAAATTAATGGTCCCCTACTTTGCTTCCCCCATTCAAAATTAGACAATATTATACATTTATCAGCTCTAACCCTCAATATGTTGCCTCAGTTTGTTTTCTAATTAAGCGTCGAGTCGAAATGATTTGAATTCATCTCACTTTGTGACTCGATGAGACAGAACAAGCTGGTTTAAGATGCCAGCTGCCACTTTACTGAAGCTTAGTGAGTGTTTTTCAGTGTTATCCAGCGTTATTAAGACCTTCTGAAAAGCTTCTGAACCATCTGAAAAATGCAAAGCTTGAAAAAGTGGGGCCGTTGCTTCTGTTCATTAAAATGTGACATTTTGGCGACGTGTGGTTTTCACAGGACAGCGAGGCGAAGTCTCTTCACCTGCCTGACCGTGACTTTTTTCATGCTTCATATTCTGTTTTTCCCCGATCTGTGCTTTTTTTTCTTCTTCTAATAATTATTAATGCCGCAGTTAGCCCTTTAGCACATCCTCTTGAGAATGCCAACCCCACATTTCACTGCACCTAATGAGAACCAGAGTGACAAGTTTTGTTTCAATAAAAACTCTCTTCAATGTGGTTCAAAAGGTGTTTCTATGCTTCACACTAGTTGTAACCTGGAGAGGGTTTTTTGTGTGTGTGTGTGTGTGCTTTCTATTTGTCATTTCTCACAGATTTATAATGAGTTGATAAGATTTGGAAACGACCACAGCCAAGTTGGCAGCCAGCAGCAAACCCAAATTGAGGCTTTCAGAACTTTTCTTTGGAAACTAATGGCTGGCGTAGCCAAAACTGTGCCCTTGTTTTTCTGCGTCTGAAAGCCAAGTAGAAACATTTGTCAGCTTGGAAAGAAGGTCTGAAAATGAGCAGTTATTTGTGTGAAATCAACGCAAGACAGTACATTTAACTTTTGAAAAGTTAAAGCCGCGGAAACGAGCAGGTTCTTGTATGTTTCTGCCTCAAACAACCTGTAAGCTGATTGTTTTTAGTGTCGCATATCTTTTTTACAGATCGCATTTAAAGTGTTTTACTTGTAATCGTGTTATCAGATTTCATAGTCATTGGGCTGAAACCAAACGAGTCCCCATTAATGTTGTGTTACTTCATCTTTATTAATGAAATACCAACATGTGGGCAATTTAATCACAACATTTTACCTCATTTGATCAAGGTAACAGCACGACACCTGCTTTGAAAGCTATCACCGGCGCAATGCGAGGCCTAAATGGCCATCCTCGCCCAGTTGGAAACTGACCTCTCCTCATTACGTGTTCTTCCTCTTTATCTGTTCTTGTTGGTTGACTTCTCCGTTTCCCACTCTGCCCTTTCCCCTCACCAGATAACTTCCCACAGATGGCTCATCAGAAGCGCTTCATCGAGCGGAAATACAGGCAGGAGCTGAAGGAGATGAGACGGGAGCGCGAGCGGCAGGAGAAAGACACCGACGAGGTGGAGGAGGGCAGGAAGTGACGGCACCTGGACCCACCGGGAGCTGAGGCAAAGAAGAGCCACAACAGACTGATGGGGAGGTTGTGATAGATTGAAATTAAATATTGCCTTTTTCACACAAGTTTGAGATGAGGATTAATGACAAATTTGTACCAAAAAAATCAGAGAATTATTGGTACAATTATTGTTTTTACTTTGTAATAGTGACAAATGGCTGATAATAAATCTAGAGAACGTCACAGTGCTACAAAATCACAAAAAGGCACATTTTAAAAGTAAAAGTGGAACGTAAAGTGTTAAATAAACTTTGATTTTACTCTAACTAGTTGTTAATTAGTTTGCTTTTATTTGCTTTCATGGTAATAATTGTCACCCTTCTGATAAGAAGCCTAAACCTCTAAAAAAGGGTCGAGTCAATTATACTCAGTCGTAACAGTGTCGCCATCTGTCTTGCATCTGCCACTCATTTTTTAATAATCAAAATATCGTTTTTTTTTTCCCCTCTTCCCTCTCCATTCCTGTTACCCTCTCACTAAAACACAATTGGCTGTCTAGCAGATCTTAATTATAGATTGTCTAATTAATAATTTCCTCAGCTCTGTAGCCTCTGGATCCAGCTATTTAACAACAGCAGACATATTAATAACTATCTGTCATAGAGTTGAGTCTTCTATATTGAGATTCATTGTAGATAATATATACATACCTGTGAGGGTGAAGAGCGTGTTAGCCTGTGGCTGCCGTCACATTTCAAATTAAAGTTTCATTCTCAACTCTGAGGAAACAAGGGCCTCCAGAGCTGTCTGTTACTTTGGAAGAAGACCTCGTAAAGACAGGCTGATTTTAAACATGTTTAATTGTGTCATATAAATATTCAGTACAAAATATCACGGTTTACAAAGCAGAGGGATGAATGGCCAGTGATGTTGGACTCCTTAGACTACCACTATATCTCTCCAATTGTTTCTACATCAATAAAACTACTCAACCACGTTGCCACCGACATATAGCACAGCAGAGGCTCGAGCCCCAAGACCGACCTGCACATCAACAATCACAGATCTACTGTATCTGGAGCGAGGAGACTGCAGCTTCTTCGAGTTCCCTTAACAGACACGCACAGAAAAAAAGAAAAGTAGTGAATGGCAACCTTGTTGGAAGCAGTCGCACCCCTTATCGAACACAGTTTTAAATAATGACGATATGATAACAGCCCATATAAAAACAGTAGAATGCCAACACTCAAGAAGAAAACGTGTTCATTTCAATTTGAACTCTCACACGGCACAGCAAAGTTGGCCAAAGGTACTGGTGTCTTCCATTTGTACTTAAGAGGAAATGCCCCTAAAGTTGCAATTCTGGCTTGGAAATTAAAAGTGTCTCACCAGCTCTGGCCTTCAAATCCAACCAGGCTGCCTCACACAGGAAATGTAGAAATACCTGCACAAGTTTGACATACCAACAATACTGTACAACATGTATTGGTGAACATGTTGCTACAGCGCAGATTGCATAAATGCAGATAAATTCTTTGCCATCACCTTATTTTACCGAGCACAACAATAAGCAAATCCCGCAAATTTTGTTAGCCTCAGACATGGCGAACATGTTGCTGATAACTGGGTGATTATTGGTCACTTCTGGCAAGACAACCATTCCTTCCACCTGAACAGGAAATCAATATGAAACATAGCCACTCACTGAACAGTCCTCACATTCCTCATGATTAGCTCTAAAGTCTTAGTTGCTAAATCAACAAATGATTTTTATTAGGTTATCAGTCTTGAAATGTGAGCTAATTGGTAGCATTTTGACGCTGATATGCTAGCGATGCTAGTCATCAGGATCACTTTGCTATTGAAGGCAGTTCAGTATTATACAATATTAATGACACAGGGGATGATGTAACGTGTAAATTGTCCACATAGTTTAGGTGGTACTTTGCTCACAAACCAAAAGAAATGATAAGTTTATTTCTACAACTATGAATACTTTGTAGGTTTGAGGCTGCCTTATTTGGGTACCTCATAGTGCATTCTATCATTCAGCGCAAACCTAGAAGTGTTAAGTTCCCAAGTTTCCTGCTGAGAAACAAACTGGAATGTCAAAAAAGTAAAATGAAAAAGAAAGAAAAAAATCAAAATTGGAATATCATTTTGGGGGTACAGGTACTCCCCGACTTATGACGTCATCGACTACGAGGTTCCGGACTTACGAGCTGACTAACGAACAGTAAAGTTGTACAGAAAATACAGCACTGGTATGTGTTTTTAGATGAACGTGTGTTAGCTAACCGTTTGTAAACAAAGTTCTGTGCATGTTTATGAACCAGTATGTACGTTTGTGTTGAAAAACGGGTGTTCGTAGTAGCGCTAGCATACATTTTCCGACTTACGAGCGAAAATCTGGACTTACGAACGACACGTGTTTTGTGTTCCGACGTACACATTTTCATGTTACGAGCACCTCGTAGGAACGGAACTCGCTCGTAAGTCAGGGATCACCTGTATATTGGAGACTTTGCCTCTTATGCTATTCACCAACTTGTCTTCCAGCAGTGGCAGTCCAGGGAGATTTTGGCCTAAATTTAAATACACAACAACCTGTCTTAGTTAAAGGATTATTCACCGTGTCATTGGATAGTCACTCGGTTGTTGAGGCTGGTCAATCATTGACCTGACAAGTAGCTGATTTGGGCAGGTATGTAATTTATTGTAGGTATCTAGCCTCGGGAAAGTGTTCAATATTCGTGGTTGTGTTCCTTTTATTGTGCCACATGTTGTACCTTGAGGCAGATATGCAGCTTTCTAGTAGTAAAGGTTTTTTGAACCCATTAAATGCTTATCATAGCAACGCTGCAGCAGTCTGAAATGGCTACTCGCACAATAGGAGCTCTGGCAGCAAGCTAATAAACAAAACAAGAGAACACGTGTATACAATAGCTGCTCATAGAGTTGTCCAGCTACTCTATAATCAGTCGGCTTGTTTAATGGTCTGCACCATTACTGATGGAGAGAAGAAAGTAGCACAGCAGCAATTATGCCATTGTGTTGTGTTATTTCTGTTCCAAATGTCTGACAAATGTCAGCCTCTTCACAGGTTGGCCTTTTGTTAAAGTGAGGGCAGAGCATGTAGCTGCCTTGTTTTTTTTTCTGTTGATATCACTTTGCTCTTTCCGTTCAACCTCCTCCTTGCTTCTGAAAGCTTTTTACACACATTTAGGAGGTCTTAAACCAATTTTAAAATACTGCTGCTTAAGGATCATTTTCTTTTGTTTTCTAAATCACATTTAAGCTAAAACCCACGTGTCCTTGTCAATGCTCTGACCTTCTCTCCAAGCGGAGGACAATCTTCTGGGTTTAAAAGCCTAATACGGCTCAGCTCAAAGGTCAGGTGCCCCTCGATAAACATCTTTATGGAGGAGGCTGGCGGTCCCACAGGAAATCAGCTGGGTAAAGCCTGAACGTTTGGTTTGGCTTCGACATAGAATACAGTGCATGTAATGAGAAGAAGGGAACGGACTGCAACAATCAGAGGTCTTTAAAAAGGAAAATACTGGTGTTCTTTGCTTTTTGGCACATTTCTGTTACAGAACTGTTTCTTTATTCTTCAGGGTAGGTCTTAGCCACTTTCACGACAACATGTAGATTTTCTCTGAACAGTAAGAACAACCATTATGTCTAATTGCTTTTTAATGTACTAAACCCCATGTGATACATTTAGATTTACTTTCTTCCACTTGAAAATATTCTGATCCCAAAGTCCAGGACATCCAATCAGCAACTCAATCCGTGCTTGAAACATGGAATCACTTTAATAAAATTAAAAGTGAAATGAACAATTTAGAGAAATAAACCAAGAACTGTCTAATAAGTTTTGATGGCTAACCGTAGGAAAGATAAATCTGGTTTTATTCAGTATTGGGACCCAATGGAGATTATAATTTTCACATTTATTTAAATTTTTTATAAAAAGGAACAGGTTCAACAAAACCAGTATTTTCCTTATCAGAGCTGTGAATCACCATTGTACGGTTAAAATTAAAAATAAGATGTGCACCTCATTTTTCAGTCTCCAAAGGAAAAAGTGGTTCTGGCAACATTCACCACAGCAGGGAAATATTTGGTATTTCAGCTCACCTCACAGCAAATGTTCAGAGCTGTATGAATATACCAGTTAAAGAAAAACTGTGTGTGTTGTTATTGTTGTTTTTTTTCTGGCTGTAAATCTCAGTCCTTTTAAAGAACATTAGCAGTTTTACAACAGCTGCCATGAATAACACAAAGTTGTCTCAAAAATCCATTTGAGCACAAGCTTTACTGTTGAAAAGTGGTTACCGTGAGTGAGGCAAACGTCACTGAGGAGTATGGATTGTTTTAAAGATAGAAATCCCTTGGGAGAAAAAACAAAACAAAAGATCCAACATAACTGTACAGCGTATTGTTTCATATTACCGTACATACACAAGCTAAGATAGAACTCTTAATATGCAGCATGTTTTTGTCCCAGAAACACAGAAAAATACATCGGCATATCTGTTGGTTTACAAAACTGCATGTAGAAGGTCCATCACAGGCAGCTTTGGAAAAACAAACCAAAAAAATAGTTTAGATATATTTGGGCTTCATTTAGAACCCATGAACACACACGTACAAAAAAAAGACGTTTTTTTTTCTGCGTCCCTGCAAAAACGCAACTAACACTGACTGGACACACAAAGCCTACATCTGATCACCGGAGGGACAACTGAAAGGCGACAGCGGTGAAGGAGCGCAAACGGTGCTCGTCTCTTCTCAGACACGCCACGTTTCCATCGGAACGGCCGACGGGAAAGTTTAACGTCGTGTTTTTATCTCCTTGTCTCTGTGCCAGGGTCGTTAGGAATCCCTGTCGCTCTCATCCCCACCGTACATGTCCGCCAGTTTCTTAAAGCGTGGCCCCCACTCGCTCAGGTAGTTGTAGTCCTGGTCCCCCTCGGTGGTCACTGACTCCAGCGAGCTGAGGGACTCTGCTACGGAGCCATTTCCCTCATAAGCATAGGTCGCCAAGGAATCGTAAGGCGGCGCCGTTGGGTCGCTGTCGTTATCTTGGAGCTTCTGGTTGATAAAGTCTCTCACGTCCCCGTTATTGTCCCGGCTCTGGGGCAACACAGGCCGTCTCACCGGGGGGTAGAACGTCTCGGGGATGATGTCCCTCCTCTGTTTGCTCTCCTCAATGGCCTCCGGGTTGCGCAGCGTGCCGATATCAAAGGCCTGGGTGTCCTCCTCTCCTCCCCCCTCGTCGTTGTAGCTGACAACATTGTCCCTGACATCCTCTTTGGAGATGATCAGAGGCTCCTTCTTCCTCTGCCTCCTCAGGGCAGCAAACAGCACCACAATCACTGCAGAAAGAACAAAGACAAAGAGAACAAATAAGAGACGTTGGTGACTTCTGCTGGTGTTTCTTTGCTTGCTCCCCTTGTTGTGAAGGCTAGTGACCATCCAGGGAGAACTGTTGATGTTGCATGAGTGTTCACTGATTTTCAAGCTCTTTAAATAACTGAATTTGATACCAGAAAGACGCATTTTGCATTTCTGCAGGCTCTGGGCCACCGCTGCTACAGAACAATGAAGGACCCAGCACATTTGCTACTACCACAATGACATTTGAAGATGTGCAGCTGGTTTAACCTCTTTGAATTTAGTCAAACATTAAATCAATCATGCTTTACTTAAGCAGCCCAAATCAAATGGTAAATGAACTGTACGTATAGAGCCTTTCTACTTAATCAAGATACTCAAAGTTCTTTACACTACAATCCGTGCCCTCATTTACCCATTCATACAGCGCTCTACTAGGAGCCATAGATGGGGACTCGAGTTTGGGACTCGGACTCGAGTCGCACTTAAGTCGCAAAAACAGAGACTTCAGACTCGACTCGGACTTGCATTCACTTGCATTCAAAAGACTTCCAACTCGACTCGGACTTGCATTCAAAAGACTTCCAACTCGACTCGGACTCGCCATTTGAGACTCGTGAGCATCGAGAATTGTTCTGAACCGGGACTAACTGTGCGGTTTTCCCGAAATCGTTCAAAATATTAATTTGCGATTCCTATGTTCGATGCTAGTTAGCCAACCGGAAGTAGCCGCCACCGAAAACCAACGAAGAAGAATCCACCGGAAGTGTGCATCTGCTATCGATAGCGTACTAATTTAATAAAATGACCAGTCAGGTCAGTGCAGCACTTGCAATAATTTTCTATCATGCAAAGGAGGGTGGAGAAGTAAAATAGTGTCCCGTCTTTGACGTACTCCACCGGATTATTTTTGCTTCGTATCCGACCGGAAGTACAGAGTAGTCCGTCTGCAAAACGCTCCGCCGAACTTTTCGCTAATCGCTACCTCTTCGACTCCATCAGGTAAATAAATAAACTATAAACTACATCTCATACCAACATTAAGGCAGCTAACAAGTTATACTCCGCTTAAAGCGGTAAGTCAGCTCAAATACACACGATGCTAACGTTAGCTTGTATTTTTTCTTAGACAAACGACCTGAAATGGCTTCACAGTGTTCAGTTCACCAGTGACTGTCCAAGGTAAAAACGTCAGTGTTAACTGAATGAAGAGTGCCACAGAACAGTTACAGCATATGTTGTGAAAAGGTTGCATCCCTTTTCAGATGTGGATTCAATTCAACCATGGACTGCACTTACATTGCACTCAAATCCAACACTTATTAACATTCTTAATTCATTTAAAGTTCTCTGTGTCTTTTAAAATGTTTTAATGTCTCTAGTTTTCATTATTATATAATTTCTGTTTATGTTCTCTTTCATTCCATTATGAGTGAATGTCACAGTTTGAAGAATTATTGAATAGGTTAGTTAGGCAATAACAACAGAGCTAATAATTGTATACATTCTCAGTCTTAAAAATGATTTAATAATCTCTTTTTACTGATAATACTGATAAACCTGTTGTTTGTTTAGGAACCTCCCTGCAGTCTGTCCAGAAAGTCTCCACTGGAGGAGCGTTTTGCTGAGGAAAGGGCACAACATAATTTCACAGCTCCATGTCCATGAAGAAACAAATGGAGAGAGGGCTGCAGATACCAGGACATCCCACCAGCTGTTCTGTCTGAAGATCCTGCTGCTGGTGGAACCAGGTTAGCCCATCAGTGGGAGCTCAGTAACATGACTGCAGCATCAGACACTGGACAATATTATTTGTACTGTATAATAATAATAATACTGTATATGTTTGTGAGTCCTCCATGTTGGCTCTCTGCCCTGTGAGAAATTCATAGTACCGGTAAATGTAACAAAAAGGAAAAAGTTCATAGCATTAAATTCAAACAGAAGTTCAAATTATTTCATCCTGAAATAACTCTGGCTAACTACTGTAGCTTTTTTATAACATGGAGTTAAACTCAAAGCAGTCTCCTCAGATAAATAGTGTTACCATTATTTTTATATTAAAGTTTCTGTTAACTTATTATTTTTACATTTGATTGTTTCTGTTCAGTGCCCTGAGACAACTTGTGACTTGGAGCTATACAGTATAAATAAACTGAACTGAATTGAATTGAGGAGAGACATTTAATGTAATGTTTTGGCCTCTACATTCAGATAAAAATAAGCTGTAACGTGTAGTCAGTCACTGCCTAAAAGGTTGTTAGCAGCTGCTACAAACAAGCTTAGCGTCAGTGTGTTAATCTAATGTTAACCTGGATATTTTTAAAAGGAGAGACATTTAATGTCCATTGTTTGCGAATGAATAGCATACATTCATTCACGGTGTCACTCAAATATTAGGGACTTGACTTGGACTTGACTTGGACTTGAGATCAGAGACTTGAGACTTGACTTGGACTTGAGATCAATGACTTGAGACTTGACTTGGACTTGACCTGGACATGAGATCAGAGACTTGAGACTTGACTTGGACTTGAGATCAGAGACTTGAGACTTGACTTGGACTTGCAAAAAATGACTTGTGAGCATCTCTGCTAGGAGCCAAGATGGTGTAGTGACAGGGCTTTCGACTTGGGACGCGAAGGACGCGGGTTCGCGCCCCGGCCACTACACACCTTGGGGTGTCTATGAGTGCACACCTAATTCTCCAGCTCCCCGGGCGCTTTCTGGCTGCTCACTGCACCACCTGGTGGTGGTTGGGTTAAATGCAGAGACGAATTTCGTCTGTGTATGGGAAACATACACAGATGACAGACAAAGACATTATTATTATTATTATTAGATCTCTACAATGACTGATCAGAGCTTTATCACATTCATACACTAATGGGACACACATCGGAGGTAATGGGGATTCAGTGTCTTGCCCAGGGACACTTCAGCATCTGGCTGCTGGTGAAGCCGAACTCCCAACTCACCCGTAGAGCTTTAGAATGTGACGGCGCAGTGGCCAATGGGATATGAGCGCCATCTTTGCTATCCTTAACCATAACTGTCGAGAACAAAGCTTTCTCGCTGATTTTTTTATTATATATATATACAGTATATA
>JBBPBX010011010.1:11181-23444 GCA_038048925.1 Garcialebias charrua | reverse complement strand
TATATCAGAGTCAGAGAGTCAGAGAGTCTTTATTGTCATTTGCACCGCATGTGGTACATGAGATGAAAACGAGATTATGTACACGAGGTCCCAGTTACATCCAACAACAAATGAAAGAGAAAAACAGTAATAACATCGAGAACTAACTAAGAAAAACATCAACTAGTAATACACTAAGCCTAATATAGTGGGAATAAACAGCAGCACGAACATGAGTTTGTATGAGCAGATGGTCACAGATGAACACAGATGAACACAGCAACAAGAAAACATATCAGCATCAGCATGATGTGATATTTTGCAGTGTTTATTTTAATTTTATTTTTATTTATTCATGAGTCTAACAGCCTCAGGGTAGAAGCTGTTCCTCAGTCTAGTGGTTCTACACTTGATGCTCCTCAACCTCCGTCCTGAGGGGAGTGGGGCAAAGAGTGAGTGTGCTGGATGAGTGAGGTCTTTCATGATACAGGTGGCTCTTTTCCTGCATCTAGAGGTGTAAATGTCTGTGATGGTGGGGAGACTGACTCCAACAGACTTCTGTGCAGCCTTCACCACTCTCTGCAGAGCTTTCCTCTCTTCAACTGTGCAGCCTCCATGCCACACGTTGATGCTGGAGCACAGGATGCTCTCCACTGCACACCTGTAGAACGAGGTGAGAACTGGGCTGCTCAGACCGGCTCGTCTCAGCCGTCTGAGGAAGTAGAGTCTCTGATGACCTTTCTTGATCAGGCTGGTGGTGTTGTTGCTCCAGCTGAGGTTATCATTCATGTGTACACCCAAGTATTTGTAGCTGGAGACCACTTCCACTGCAGACCCACCTATTATCAGTGGGGCATGGGTGTGTTTGTTCCTTCTGAAGTCCACAATCATCTCCTTTGTCTTCTTCACATTCATGTGAAGATTATTCTCTTTGCACCAGCTCTCCAGGTGTTCCACCTCCTGTCTGTAGCTGGACTCATCATTGTTTGTGATGCATCCCACCACCGCTGTATCATCTGCAAACTTAACAATATGACAGCCTGGAAGTGTGGCTGTACAATCATATGTGAGCAGAGTGAACAGAAGGGGGCTCAGCACACATCCCTGAGGAGAGCCAGTGCTGAGGGTTATGGTGGAGGAGGAGAAGTTGTGGATCTTCACGGACTGTGGTCTGTCTGTTAAGAAGTCTAGTATCCAGTTACAAATAGAGGGGCTTAGTCCAAGTGTAGATAGTTTGTCTATCAGAGTTTGGGGGATCATGGTGTTATATACTGTGTATATAAATTAGTAGTGTAATGGTACATTATGGCTTTCTTGTTAAAAGACAAGTGAACAAATCCAAAGCTGTGTGTCGATGTTGTTTCACGGAGATTGACTCTGCAGCAGACAACACGTCTAACTAGTTAACGCACTTGAAACGACATCATCTGAACATGAACGTAGCTTAGTGCAAAGACCGATAACAGCAACATTTAAACAACCTTTATCAGGTAATTCAGATCTATCCAAAGCAATATTATGTAGGAGTTTTTAAAGCTCTGGATCTACGTCTGTATTCTGTTGTTGCTCTCCAGCGTGTGGTTAAAACAGCTGGGAAGATCATTGGGATTACCTTCCCGGAGATCAGAACTACTGTATCTTTACAACCCGCTGTCTGAGACGAGTCAACAACATCCTGCGGGACAAGTACCATCCTGCACATGGCCTATGCCACCTGCTACCCTCAGGCAGAAGGTACCGACCGGTCCACAAGTGCCAGGACTTCCAGAATGGCTAACAGTCAGTACCGGTACCCACAAGTTGTGAGACTGTTAAACGAACACCATCGCTCTGTGACTCTGCCCACTATCCTTACATCTCAAACCTCATTATGACAATAACTGTGAAATGGATATTGCATTGCTGCAGCAACCAATTGCTACCCCTTCAACATCTGGCTGTTTACAGTTTTCCCTTCTTCTATCTTGACCTTAGATGCTGTATTATTATCTGTGTGTACATTGATCATCAGAACCTTGCAAAGTTCTTTTGTACCACTATGTAATAAGTTACTAATGTGTAGGTGTATGATTCTCCATCAAAATTTTGTTGCTGTTCATAACTGTTGTTATTATGGCAATGACAATAAGTAAAGTAAGTAAAATTGATGCGCCGGCTTTAACCTTTAACCCCTAAGTTCTTGAGCCTCACTATAACATCCCATTACGTCAACACTTCAGCTAAAAAGTTGTAGCAGCACTTTATGAAAAAAGCTAAAACTGATCGTCAACGTGCTCAGACCCAGATTTAAAGCCCTGCCACATGATGATGATGGGCGAGCGGATATTCAACCACCTCATAACAGAAATGATGACCATTCAAGAAGAGATAATGTTATTGTATTCTTGTGATCTAATTAACTTTCTTAATTCAAAATTATAATCATATTAGCTCAATTTTTTAAATCTCTTTGTGCTGTTTGCAGTCTGTGGATGTCAACGAGATAGAGCTGAGTCTTCTTCATCCACCAGATCACCTCCAGCTAAGAAGTCTATGACTGAACTTGTTTACTTGGCATATTTTCAAAATAAATGTTTTGAAAGTCTTTATTTTGGCCTTTTTTGTTCTGAAAATTAACTGAAACGAGCCCTCCCTGAAACTGAACCGAACCGCCATGTGATTTTAGCGTACCGTTACACGGTTACGGATCCCCCGCGATAAACGAGGGACTACTTTATATGTGTAAGAAATTACTGTAAAAACACTAAAATACACAAGAATGTACTTTAAAAATTGCAATAAAATATCAAAAGGAGAACAATACTTTGAGATTTTTTCATTTGCCTGTCACTTAAACTAAACACTCTACCATTGATCCAAATTATTTTTCAGTAATTATAATACAGTAAACTACAACATTTCTAGCTGCAATCTTGTTTTGATCTCACAACTTTTACTTATTATATATTTGTAAATAAATGATCTTTTTAATTACTTTTCCTATATCACAAAAAAAGAAAATGTTATACTGTACTGCTTTAAAAAAAAAAATAGATTCTTTATTCATTTCAAATTCAAAATTTAAAAGAACACACAAAAAACTATTTACAATTGCACGTAAATAAAAATTTAAACATTACATGAAATGAAAGGAAGCAGAAGAAGATAAAATCTTATTATGTCTTTCCCTTTTTTAACAAAATTAATTCAAACAATCAATTCAAACAACAATATTCAAAACAAAAAATTACACAATAACTCATCCACATATTTTACCATTCATAAAATTTGAAACAACCAATTTATACATATTTTTCCAGAAACCTAAATTTATTCATTTTTTTAAACAAAGTCATTGTTTTTGCAACTTTTATATCGTTTTCTAAACCATTCCATAGACCTATTCCATAAATTAAAGTAGACCTACTCTTTAAACTAGTACTATGTTTTGGCTTAACAAAAATATCAGTACCCTTAAGATTGTATGTGCTCTGTCGTTTTACAAAAAGCGTTTGGATATTTGAGGGTAATGTGAAGTTTTGCGCCTTGTACAATATTAAGAGAATATTGTAGTCAACCAGATCATAAAATTTCAGTGATTTACATTTTCTAAACAATACATTTGATGGATGGTAATAATGCTTTCTGGTGGTGATCCTTACATACTGTTGCTCTGACACTTCCCATTTCTGATGCTACAACATTACCAGATACAATTACCGGTATGTAAATAATAATTTTATAATAATCATATTTAAACCTAATTTGTCTGGACCGTTTGGCAGTCTTGGTTCATGTACACTAACAAATTTTTCACATCTTCCATAAACTGACATTGGCCTTGGGTTGTCACCAAGCCAGAAGGAAATTCAGTTATTGTGGCTGTAAGTGGAGTTCCTGCAGTCTGGTTTTGTTCCTGTCATGCTGGGATTGAGCTGTATTTGCTGAGCGGTGACAACTCATTCCTGCTGCGTATGTGTGTGTGCATGTGTGCTCTTACTGTATGTGTGCTAAAGGTACCAGAGCACACCCCCTCACCTTGACAAGTTGAGCTATAGTGTGCATCTTTTACAAGACACTGCAGTAACATGTGACTGCAGTACGGTGGAGCATCGGTGCCAGCAGCAGCTCTGATG
This sequence comes from Garcialebias charrua, assembly GCA_038048925.1. Classification (NCBI taxonomy): domain Eukaryota; kingdom Metazoa; phylum Chordata; class Actinopteri; order Cyprinodontiformes; family Rivulidae; genus Garcialebias; species Garcialebias charrua. The sequence continues at coordinate 19,350 of JBBPBX010011010.1, read as the reverse complement.
TCAGCACACACACACACACCTTGGCTGTCACTGTAACTACATTATGTGTGTGTGTGTGTGTGCATGTGTTTTTGTGTGTGTGCATGTGTGTGTGCTGAGTTCAGCAGATATGTTGAATAAAGATGATGTAAGTGAAGCTTTTTAAGCAGCAGACTTGCTGACAGCTGGACAGATGTGACCCTTTTAACTCATCAGAAGGACAGATCCTGTTTTATTAGGCTTACATGTGTTTTTTTTTTAAAGAGTAAAACATCTTGAAATTACTGAAAGTATCACTTAAAAAGAGCTACTTAACTGTGGAGGAATATCAAATGCATTTTTTTAATCACAATTTTCTAGAGATAAAATAGGCTTTGAAAAGATTCCGCCCCTAATTGTGATGTGGAGGATGGTTCCCCTCTCTTCTTTACACATAGTTTAATTTTTTGTAATTTTTTATAGTGATTCCTGTGTGTAGAAACAAAACTGCTTGGTGACTTTTAATATTCAACAGATTACAAAAATTGCATTTTTTATTGCTGCATTTTTCAGCCTAAAAGTCACACCGGAGTATAAGTTGCATCTGTCCAAAACTGTCTAATAATTTGGAAAAATGCATAAATTTGTTGTTTCGCCGAATAAGTCACACCTATTATGCGTCACCGCTGCTGCATCGCGTTTGTCATGCGTCACCGCTGACAGTCCGGAAATATGGGCCCGTGTCGTGCCAAAAATTGATTGGCTGCCAAATGGCGGCTGCAGGGAGTGTGCATGGGAGAAAATCAGGAAGGAGGAACGTTGCGCATTTCTTCAAAATTTAACAAGATAAGCACCTAAAACAATTATTTGTTTGCTCAACATTATAGTAAAGGTGTGTCTCAGTTGAAATTTTACTTAATAAATGCACTTCAATGGTCAAATTAGCTGAATTTCACTGGGGCAGCGCAGTGACATGAAGCTGATTTGACAGTTGCTCCAGGCGAGCTGGACAAAAGTGGCAGGCTATTGCAAGCCAATAGACTATATGCCACGGACTTCCGTTCCAGCACTCCCGCAGTCATTACACAGACGGCACACTTCCGGTTAGCGGGAAAGACATGAACATAAATGACTTAATACAATTAATAAAACATCTGCGTACACACCAATAATAACTCCATACACATATAAAACCGTATAAAATTATTGCGACGTTCCCCCTACGGATAGCCGCGATAAATCTTCGCCGAAACCCCCCCTCGGAACAGCTGTACCCACCTGTGGGCGGACACAACGGAACTCACTTGTAGTGCCGGTAGCGCACAGTCGCTTCCTGTTTCGGGTCGTTGTCATGGTTTGCTACTAGGAGCTAACGCTAGCAACAACGGCAGTGGATGGGAACCGGAAGTGGCGGATGTGTGTCGCATTTTACCTGAAGTACGTCATGACCACCCGTGGCATATAGCCTATTGTGTCATTCATAGCCACTTTTACCATAACGGCATGCCATACTACTCGAGTGCCATCTAGTGGCTGAACATGGTAGTGTTCAACATTTTCAATGTCAGAATGAATGAAGTCAAAGTCAACTTTATTGTCAGAACTGCAATATGTACAGGACATACACAGGATTGAAATTGCGTTTCTCTCAGTCCCTCGGTGCAACAGTAACCATCTAAACACTAAACACTAAAACATTTAATAAACATAAGCATAAAATAGTAAAAGTGTAACACTGTCCTGAGTTTTTTCATAGTAGTATAAAAGTATGAAAATTTACACCAACACTGAAACACCAAACACCCCTAAAACACCAAACACCCAATGAACATAAGCATAAAATGAAATAATAAAAGTGTAATACTGTCCTGAGTTTTTGCATAGTAGTATAAAAAGTATAAAAAGTATATCTATAAAATAAACTGAAGGTTCTAGCATTGACATTTGCAAAGAGTGGCACAGCAGCATATGAGTTAATGTACACAGTATATGTATGAGGTAGTTGATGTTGGTATATAGGCAAAGTGGCATATGCAGTAAGGCACATAAGGCACATTTGGCATCCTTAGATAAGGCTAGTCAGAGAATGCTGTATATGTATCAGCAGTAGTGTAGATATAAAAGTAGTGTAAATGTAAACAGTAGTAATAAATGTAAAGCAGTAGTAATAAATGTAAACCGTATTAATAAATGTAAACAGTGAATGTAAACAGTAGTATGACTATAGGCAGTAATGTAATACAAACATTAGTGCAAATATGAGAAGTAGTGCAAACTGAATGAGCACATGACCGAGAGTTTAGTGAATAACCCGTTTGATGACACAGGGTCCAGTGTTAAAAACTTTGTGTTGAGTGGTAATGTGTGAGAAAGTTTTTTGTGTTAAGGCAGTTCAAATGGGAGGGGAGGCAGAGCAGGCAGAGTGTTTAGCATTCTGACTGCCTGATGAACAGAGCTGTCTCTCAGTCTGCTGGTACGAGCCTGGAGACTCCTCAGTCTCCTCCCTGATGGCAGCAGTCTAAAGCGGCTGTGTAGTGGGTGTGTGGGATCACCTGCCATGCAGAGGGCTTTCCGAGTGAGGCGTTTGCTGTGTAAGTCCTGCAGTGAGGGCAAGGAGGTGCCGACGATCTTCTCAGCTGCTCTCACGATGCGCTGGAGGCTCTTGCGGCATGATGCAGTACATGCACCAAACCACACCGTGATGCAGCTGGTCAGGACACTTTCTATGGCACCCCTGTAGAAGGTGCACATGATGGGGGTTGAAGCTCCAGCCCTTTTCAGCTTGCGGAGAAAGTAGAGGCGCTGGTGAGCCTTCTTGGCCAGTGCTGCAGTGTTCCTGCTCCAGGACAGGTCCTTCGAGACGTGCACTCCCAGGAACTTGGTGCTGTCCACTCTCTCCACTGCGGTGCTGTTGATGGTCAGAGGGGCATGTTGTGCATCCCTCTTCCTGAAGTCCACGACAATCTCCTTTGTCTTCTCCACGTTGAGAGTGAGATTGTTGTGTCCGCACCACAAGGCCAAGCGGCTCACCTCGTTCCTGTAGTCCGTCTCATCGTTGTTGCTGATGAGACCTACCACTGTTGTGTCGTCCGCAAACTTGATGAAGTGGTTGGAGCTGTACGATGGTGTGCAGTCGTGTGTTAGCAGGGTGAATAGAAGGGGGCTCAGCACACATCCTTGTGGGGCCCCTGTGTTCAATGTGATGGTGCTAGATGTGTTACTCCCGATCCGTACTGTCTGTGGTCTCCCGGTCAGGAAGTCTAGCAGCCAGTTACACATTGAGGTGTTCAGCCCCAGACTGTCCAGTTTATGGATGAGCTGTTGGGGGATGATGGTGTGGATGAAAACGGTCATACGGTCATATCTCAGCCAAAAAATGGTTTATAAATATGAAAAAACATCCATAAATAATTTGCTTCTGCATATAAGTTGCAGGGTATGCAAATTAGGCAAAAATATGTGACTTATAGCCTGGAAAATACAGGATATGCTGTAGTATACTACATATTGCTTTGTCCTGTTCTTTTGTTTTTGTTACAGTGTACTAGAGCCCTCCTTGAAACTGAACCAAACCAAAATGTGATTTTAGCGTACCTTTACACCCCTAATACATAGGGTCCAAATGATGAGCAGCTCATCACTTCTGCTGGATCCATAAGATGCCCACAACTACGGTATCACCACAGAGGTGGAGGATTCTGCAGAGAGCTGCTATTTTCTATCTGATGACATGTGATTATAGAGATATCAGAGTCAGAGTCAGACAGATTTATTTGTCAAACATACCATATGTGGTACATGTGGTAGAACGAGATTATGTACACAGGGTCCAAGTTACATACCACAATAAAATGTAAAAGAAAAACAGTAATAAGATCTAAGATATGAATTAAGAACATCAACTAAATATACACTAAGCACTAACAGCATAAACACAATATGCCAAACAACAGCAGCACGAACATGAGTCTGTGTGAGGAGATGAGCACGAATGAACACAGCAACATGAAACAGATCAGAAGCAACATGAAACAGATCAGCAGCAACATGAAACAGATCAGCAGCAACATGAAACAGATCAGCAGCAACATGAAACAGATCAGCAGCAACATGAAACAGATCAGCAGCAACATGATGTGATTTTTTCACAGTGATTATTCTGGTTAGATATTCATGAGTCTAACAGCCTCAGGGTAGAAGCTGTTCCTCAGTCTAGTGGTTCTACACTTAATGCTCCTCAACCTCATTCCTGAGGGGAGCGGGGCAAAAAGTGCATGTGCTGGGTGAGTGAGGTTCTTCATGATGCAGGTGGCTCTCTTCCTGCATCTGGAAGTGTAGATGTCTGTGATGGTGGGGAGGCTGACTCCAACAGACTTCTGTGCAGCCTTCTGCTTTATATGCTTCACATGCTGTGCTCAAGTTCTTAACATCTTTGTTTTTCACTCTCCTCGTCATACATGTTAAATTTTTATTTACCTCCTTAAGGCCCAGGCAGAGCTCTGCGTACGGCCTGTACGCCGCTCTACGCGCGTGTTCTGTGCGCACGCGTTCATAAGCAGAGCTCTGCGTTCGTTCTCGCGTTAAATGCTCACGTTTTTGTTCCAAATTCTTGTCGTAATTTGAGCAGCTGCGCGCAGAGCGTTTACCTACGGGACAAACTGAGGTCGCTGATTGGTCATTTGCTGACACGCCTACTGAATTGATTGACAGGTCGGGTGGGGGGAAAAAAAGCACGAGCTGGCTCATGCTGCAGCCGCTGGTGTTCTAAACTTTATATGTTAATAAAAAGTTCTAAAAAATAAAAATAAAAACAGGTCCTGCAGCCCACAGCCCACTAGGAAATCCACAGAACCTTGCGCAGCCACGTAGGACCCGAGTTTAATTCGCTCGTGACAAATTCATTCATTTCTCATCATTTCAGTCATGGAGTCGGAGGAGGAAGCCGAAGCGATCACTTGACTTTTGGCAAAAAAACAAAAGAAAAGTCCAGATCAGGGATGAAGAAGGGGAATTTAATACATTTGTGTAACATACAAAACAGTCCGGTGCCGGGCAGTTTATTGTGAGACAACGCACCTCGCGTACGCGGTCGTAAATTTTGAGCTTTGCGCGTTCGTGCCCTGCGGGGCTACGCTTGTGCCTCTGCGTACGTACGGCGTACAGCGGCGTACTGCCGTACGCAAAGCTCTGTCGGGGCCTTAAGTCTTTCTGTTAGCAAATTATCTCATGAAGCACTGAACTGCTTTTAATGAAACTCAGAAAGTAGCTTTTTGAAATCTTATCTTTTGGATTCAACATACAGTACTCAAGTTGGGCACCACAGATAATTGACCCACAACTGGCTTTAACTTAGTCAGTAATACAGATACTGAGCTAAAATTTAGTGTGGTTGTTGCTGAGCGTCATCTTAATCACATAGTTCAAGTACGAACAGATCAAACACGATGCTTGTGATTAAAACACAAGTTTGATAGCCACAGGGAGAAAGGACTTCCTGTGGTGTTCTGTGGAGCACCTCGGTGGTCTCAGGCCCTGTTTACACGGACACTGTGGGGGGGAAACAGAGGTTTTGGGTATGTTAATTAGATGAAAAGTTTTGCGTTGACACGGATCCGCTCGAATCTCCCCCCTCCCTCATGCCCCCCCCCTTTCACCCACTGCGCATGCGTGCTGCTGAACCTTCACCCACTGCGCATGCGTGCTGCTGAACCTTCACCCACTGCGCATGCGTGCTACCTGACTGCTGCATTCTTGTGGGCTAACAACAACTTAACAACAAGTTAAAGCCGGATTTTGGATAATAGTCGACAGATTTGACACCAAGAGGGACCCGCTTCATCTAACAAGTTGCACACCAGACGCTGAGTGGACTGTGGACCAGAACCGAGTCGATGTCGGACTTTCCTCCGTGATAAACATGACTTACAGCAGGTAAATCAACGTTCTTAATGTAATGTTTGCTTGTGTTTACTTTGATCACACAACAACGGAGTTTTTATTTATTTATTTATTTCTGCCAGGTGGAGAAGCTGTCGTTCCAACAGGCGGACCGGTTCTGATGGGGTCCAGATGAAAACACAGCAAGAGTCCAGTTCATTAATGTATTAACAGTTCGGTTAACGTGTTTTAATAGTGTTCAGTTTAATTCTCAGTGTTTGTGTTACGTACAGTTTGTGGTGCTGAATAAATAAATAAATAAAAAATAAACCTGGTGTCTTCATTTTCACAGCACGTTACGCATTGTTTAAAAAACGTAACGAGTCCAGATAGATACTGTAGTTCAGATAAATTTATACATCTCCCACGCTAACATAAATACTGTTTATTATTGTTAAACTGTTATATTTTGCAGCGTGACACGTGAAATGTCCGCCTGCCCTGACAGTCCGCGCGTGCGTGCTGCGCGCATGTGGTTGACACAAAAGCTCAGCGGGAGATGTTTGCATTATCAACGGGGGGTCAGCGAAAAAGATCCACCCTGAGCGGTGGATCAGAAAACCATCGGATGCAAAGAGGGGGGCCAGCTGCGTCGTGTCAACGATAAGCAAAGACGCAGAGAGAAAGGAGCGGTTCCACTCAAAATATGCGCCGTGTAAACAGGGCCTCAGTCTACGACTGAAGGTGCTGCGGTAAGAGTCCAGTGTGTCATGCAGAGAGTGACGTGTTGTTCAGGATCTGGAGCAGTTTCCTCAGCATCCTCTGCTCATACCTGTCAAGTTTTGGATTTAAATATAAGGGAAATTTTCTGCCGGGTACGCCGAGCCATCCCACTAGCCCAGGGATCTGCAACCTTTATGATCAAAAGAGCCATTTCTGCCCCTTTGTTCACTAAATTAAACGTTTCCGGAGCCACAACACCTGCTACAACTGGGATTCTCAACTGGTGGCCCACAGACCACTTTAAGTTTGTTAAAGGACAATTTTCTGACCTGTAGTTTTCTGGCCATTGTAAAGCTGAAAATATCTAATGATTTGTTGATATTTTTATATTTTAGACTAAAAAAGACCAGATTATCATAAAGAAGGAAAAATAATGTGATCTTTCCCAATTAAAAAATAAAATAATGAACTATGCAGGTCTAGGTAAATTATTTTAATTGTGGAAAAATTAAATATCCTACTTCGAATAAATAAAGTTAACTTATGTTTTACTCCTTCTATTAGTTCTAGTATTCACACATTTGCAAAGGAAATGACAGGAAAAACTGCTAAAACTAGCCCTTTTTGTTGTTATAAGAACAAATAAAATTCAGTTTAAAGTTAGTTTTGATCAAAGCTTGGAAGAGCCACTGCTGAGGGACCAAAGAGCCGCATGTGGCTCCAGAGCCGCAGGTTGCAGACCCCTGCACTAGCCCAACCAAAGTCCAGAACCCCTTACATTTTAAGACAGGTTTACAAGAAATCTAAAATAACTACCTATCAGCCTCTTTCAAACCAGTTATGTGATCACAATCTGACAGGCTTAAGCCCGAGATACACTCATGCGTCCTCAGGTACGCCACCATACGCGCGCATTTTGTGCGCATGTGTTTTGCTGATATGCTTCAGCATATGTCAGAAACTCAGCTCCTTGTTGTAATATGAGCAGCTGAGCACGGAGGGGACTCAACTGAGCTCGCTGATTGGTTACTTGCTGACACGCCTACTGAAATGATTGACAGCCAGCTCTCATGTAGCGCCTTGAAGACCGCGGCGGTGTTCATGCGGTGTTTCTACTATATATGTTGTAAAAAGTTCTCTCAGAAATAAAAATAATAACAGGGAGTGCTTTTCCTGCAGCACACAGCCCACCAGGGATATTTAAAACATTGCCGCACCCAGGTAGGACCTGAATTCATTCATTTCAATCATCGAGTGAACGGAGGAAGAAGCGGTTACTTGACTTTAGGCAAAAAAACAAAAGAAAAGGCCCGATCAGCGATAAAGAAGGGGAATTTATTTAATTTGTGTAACATACAAAACAGTCCGGCGCCGGGGAAGTTTATGTTCAGACACCGCGCATCGCGTATGCGTAGTAAAAAAAATACTTTTGCGCATACGTGCCCTGAGGGGCTACGCGGGGCTACGCTTTTGCCACAGCGTACGTACGCTGCATATAGGCGTACCGTGAGGACGCATGAGTGTATCTCGGGCTTTACCTTTGTGCTTGACGGATTTTTCATGCTGACGGACATCGTTCCTTCCCCCATGAGAGAGAGACACTAAAGTCGC